>JALHBY010000022.1:0-19714 GCA_024340155.1 Tolypocladium pustulatum
CAAAAAAAAAAAAAAAAAGCTTGTAGAAGGCGCAACTGTTAGGAAAAGTAAGTTCTTAATCTCTCAAACACTGCTATTGATGCTGTAGAGAATTCGTGCGGCACATGCAAGGTGGTGCATGGCTAGTCACGTGAGCGTGCTGGCAAGCTTGCAGCTGTTGAACCATCGTGAATAGCTCTGTCAAGGCTCATTCAGGCGCGCAGCACCTTCTCACCACGCATACGCACGCCGCCTCTTCCACTGCACAACAAACGGATTGCCGCATCTTATCCTCCATGACCTAGCGAACCCACTGGATGAATGCAACGCCGGTTGAATCATCAAGCTAGATGTTTTCGACCTTCGGCGGCGCAACAGGCCAGTCGGCGGCCGCGCCAAACCCCTTCGCCAGTCGCGTTACCGGCGGGAGTAATGCATTCGGCCTTGATGGTGCCGGCGCCGGCGCCGGCGTGAGGAATCCTTTTGCTTCCGAGAAGGGCAATGGAGATCGACGAGGCAGCGCGTCCAACAACGCCAATGCTAGCGATGGAGGCAAGCACAAGTCGAAACGCGGCCGGGGTGAGAAGCGCGAGCACAACGGCTCCCGGCACTCAAAACGCCACGATGGCCGCAAGGGTCCCCTTCCAGACGACGCGAACGATTCGAACGCGCTGCAAAATTCTTACTGCTCCGACGGCTCCGATCCATCTATACCTAGGCCGCGATCGCCCACCTCTCGAGCCCGCGACCCCAAGCCTGGCGTCCCCCAAAGTTATGCCGCTCCGACGTTTCTCCCTCCCCGATTCAAGCCGAATAAAGCGACACGATCCGATGACCCATTTGCGAAACGCGTATACAAAGCGTTGGATGACGCCGGCATCAGCCCGCCTCAGTGGCCATCGAATCCCGGAGAGCAAAGCAGCCTACCTCAGATGTCCGCGTTCAAAGACAAGTTCAGGGCATATCGAGACAAGGCTCGGGCGGCTGTGATAAAGGCTGAGCTGATCGACGACCCTGACAAGCGCAAGCGACTCAGCGAGGCGATAGAGTTCAAAGGCATCTGCGACGACATGTGTCCGGAGTGGGAGAAGATTTGCCGCATCACAGAAAATGAAGTCAAGGCTGTCGAGAAGGACCCAAAGACTGGGGCGACTCGTCTCGACAGTATGGTCAAGCAACTGGCGCGCTCTGCTGCCGGACAAGAGGCTCCTTTGCCGACAGATGTGCGGTCTGTTGCGGCTCTTCAACGTTCGCTTGACTACTTGATCGACGGGCTGTTATACCGAGATGACAACATGCGCGGTCTACACGCATACGTCTGGGACCGTACACGCTCTATCCGACGTGATTTCGCCTTCCACTCCTCCATGACGAAGCAAGAGCTGAAGACGCAGGTCCTGATTTTTGAGAACATCGCCCGATTCCACGCCGTATCTCTCCACGTCATGTCGGTTCTTGCAGTCGAAGGTGAAGGCTTCTCGCCTTCTTTTGAGCGTGAACAGCTTGGAAAGACGCTTTTATCACTGCGAGACTTGTACGACGATTGCAACCTTCAAGGCATCAAGTGCGAGAATGAGGCCGAGTTTCGCGCGTATTTCCTCCTGTTTCACGGTCGCGACCCGGCCATCGTGGATACCCTTCAACGCAACTGGAAGCCACAACTCTGGCGTGACTCGGACGAGATCAAGACGGCAGTGTCTCTAATTGAGGCGATGCACAATACCCAGGATATCCACGGGTCCCTGAAAACAGCCGAGGACAAAAAATGGGCTGGCCCTCTAATGGCCGCCGAAACTACGCCTGTGTCCTATCTCGACATGGTTGAGGATGCCAGGGTATCATATATCATGGCTTGCATTGCCGAATGCCACTTCGGCCACGTCCGACAAATGGTTTTGGAAGCGGTGCAACGATCACTATCCCGACCCAAGGGTGAAGTCCAGGACATGACAGCTAATGCGCTCAACGGGCTTCTTCGGTTCGATGATGTAGAAGAAGCGATCCTTTTTGCGGAGGCTCACGGCTTCGAATTTGCACCAGGCTCAAACATCAACATCGGATTCCGAACATTGAAGCTGACGGCCAAATCGCGGCTCCGATATCCGAAGCTTGGGCACCACTACTCCAAGACCTTAGTCGAGAGAAAAAGAGGAAATCATTCCATTGCATCGGCTATTCGTTGCACGATATTCGAAGGCGTGGATGGCGTGGAGCATTCGACCGGCCTGGTCGATGACGAAGGGAGTCTGTTCATGCAAGACGAGGAAAATGAACCAGAGTTGTCGGCACCAAAATTACAGAAGCCAGGAGCGGGAGCACCGTTGGCTCCCTCACCCGGGCCGCGCAAAGTGTCCACTTCTCACAGCCCTTTCATCATTGAAGGTATGGTCCTATCACAGAGCATTTCTAGGTGAAGATTGCGAATGCTAAATTCGTATGCAGATTCCTCCGAAAATGAACAAGACGGGCCTAACGCCAAGCCCTCAGCTCGACTTCCGACGTTTGAGGAGATCAAGGCGATAGACAACTCTTCCTATTCCCAGGACAACCGACTTTTTGCACCTGGCGGATCGTCATCGGGCAGCTCACAGCCAGCCAAGCCGAATATCTTTGCTCCACCACAAAGGCTTCCCGACTCCGTGCTTGCACACAATGCAGCCGACGGGATGTCAGCAAAGCCTAATCCTTTTGCTCCGTCATCATTTGCCAGCGGCAGCTTCACTCAGCCAGCCGACAGCAAGACGGAGAACCCCGTGGCAGCAAAGACAAACCCTTTTGCCAGTCCCTTTCAGCTCGGCGGTAGCGGACCGATGTCTGGCACCAACCAGCTGGGCAATCCTGTATTAGCGAAGCCAGACGCATCCAACTCTGTCATGCAACTTAGCAATAGCCCGGCAGCCGCAAAGCAGCAAGCATCTCTGGGCTTTGCACAATCTGCTAGTGGCCCAGCAACAACGAACGAGAAGCCATCATTTGGCTCGGCCCAGCCCAAACCAAGTCCATTTGCAGCGTTTCCCTCCCGTGCGACCAATGCAGCTTCAACCAGCACACCTTCTATGTTGGCGACTCCTGCAGCACAAACGCCTTCGGTACTGTCTGGAAATCTGAGCGGCAATGAGCCTGCTAAGCCCGTCGCCACTGCGGCACCGCCTCCCTTTGGGCAAGCCTCAAATGAGCAGAAGCAGTCTCTACTGAATAAAACCTCGGCATCACAGCTAGCTGTCGATGATCGCGGCAATTCAAGCGTCGTCGCAGCACCATTGGCCACTGCCTTTGGTTCTTCGCCATCGAATGTCCTGGGCCAGGCAAAACAGCCTGCAACAGGCCTTCCAAAAAGCCCAAGTGCTACTAAAGGAGCAATTGAGGTCGTGCCTCAACCTATCACTGCTTCAAAAGATTTTCCAGATGGCGTCGACAACAACTCACGCGGTGCGACTGCCACGCCTCTCGCCACATCCACACCTGGGGCCATACATGATCCCGCTGGCCCAAAACGGGACCTGCTAGGCGACTTCAACGAGTGGTTCGTTAAGGGTGACAACGGTCTCCTATCAGATTTTCTGGTTGAATCTATCAAATGGATTACCGACGACGCATTTCGGAAATTTGAGAGGGAAGCCGAAGAGCAGAAACTTCAGGAAGAGGAAGAGCGCATCAACGCGGAGGTCAAGAAGTTCCGTGTGTACAACTTGTCCTTGAAGTTTTTTTATCGTTGGAAGCGGAACGCCAGGGCGAAGCGCCTTCGCGAAGTACGACGAAAGGGCCGCGACGAGATGCGAGCCTTTTACGCAGCACGACAAGCTGCTGAGCGCAAGGCTAGAGAGGAGGTGGGCAACGCCAACAAGAGTAGTCCAAACGGCCACCTTTCCACGGCTGCCACGAGCAGCGCAGACGAGTTCTTAAGCCTGATGAAGAGCGGGCGAGCATCGAAGCGTGAGGCAAGGCGATCTCTGCTCGAGAGCGGAATCTTGTCCGGCCTGGACGAGGAAGGAGAGGCAGTCGATATCATTGTTGGAGATGGGTATCGGTCGGCAAACAGCTCGCCACCCTCGCGCAGGTACTCATACGGCCTGTCGACAGGACACCATGGACCGCCGAGGTTGGCGAAGAAAGAAGGCGCCAAGACGCGAGCTCTGCGAGACTCTCAGTTTGACCAGCCTTCAAGAGATCCAACTCCGACATATCTGAAGAAAGAAGGCCCAAAGACACGGGCTTTGAGGCAAATGTATTTTGGTCAGCCCGAGAGGTTCCGACGCTCACTGCCCTCTATGACATCGGCAAGCAGAGATAGTCCCGAGAGCAACAAGCGTTCTAGCAACGCTTCTTCTCGTTGGACGCTCAAGGCCATGGGGATTGTGCAGCTGCCCGACGGTACGGCTGTACCCGACAGTCTGGCTCACGAAATGGCTTCGGACACGCTGCGCTACCCGCGAAACGTGTCGCCGCGGCGATCCGGACGACTCTCAGCCAGTCAAGCAATTGAGTCAGAGATGCACCGTTTCACGCCACCCACCCAGCTAGGGCCGAGCCCGAATACTGCTAGGGAGACGACTGCCGTCAACAAGAGGTCCGCAGATGATGATGAAGGCCTACTTGGGCCTGGCAGCATGGAAAGCAAGGGCAGCAAGAGATTCTTGAGTGAGACTGAGCGACAAAGAATGGCAGCCGCTGGGGAGACGTCGCCGATCAACAAAAGGAAGCGGCATGTCGACGACGATGATGAAGCAGCAATGGACAGCTCCGAAGAAGGGAGCTCGCACAAGCGAATGCTGAGCAACGCTGCAAAGCTCAGGATGGAACTTCAGGCCATCAGGACGGAATTGGAAGAAGGAAAGGACTGGTACAGGGCGCAAAACAACCGGCTTCGAAGCGAGTCTGAGGCCCGAACACCCTGGCAGAATGAGAGCATATAACGGCGTTGCGGGAGCGAGCATAGGGCATGCAGCTGCTCAGCCCATGGTTCGCTCTTTTGCCGCTTTGGCAACAGAGAATTGAGGTCTTTTTTATTTTCGGATACATTGCGGACTCGTCAGATACCCATAGAGTTGGATGGCGCGGCATCCCGTTGTCATGAATGCAGGGAGTTGCGGGTTTGGTATTTTGGCTCATGATTCTTGCCATATTTCTGTATTTTGATGCTTTGCATAGGCTTGACGATATCGCATGGCGTGGCGCAGCATATAATCAACGGCTTCATGGCAAAAGGGTCGAGAGACAGGACCGAACTCGAGCAATTTGAAAGAGTGACTTATGCTTGTGACAGTCACGCCCATGCCCTCACGAATTCGGATTTGATGTGATGCCCTCTATTGTTCCACACTTCTGGCCATGTATGAGATGCACTGTCAAAATTATTTGGCATTTAGCTTCCGTATCCTGGCCCAGCGCTGCATGACAGCATATGCTTGTTCCTTAGTACCATACAGAGGTCGGGCGGCGTGGGAGCGGTGCATTTAATAGCATTAACCCCATCAATTACAACAATTTTAATGTACGCGTAAGTAGGAATCAAAGATGGCATCTTCCATCACCTCCTGGGAGGCGGCGCAAAGGACGTCTGAAGCTTGGTGATCTGCACCGGCACACCGGCACAGATCCGCCCCTTTTGCCTGACGAGCTCCCTGGCAAGGCCGATTTCCTGGCCGTCAGATTGAAAGCGAGAGTAATCACTGGCGGGCGAGCCTGAGAACACTGGGCTCGACATCATGCCAGGTGAGCTCGAGGGCATGTACGGCGAATGGCCTAGCAGCGCCGCGGTGGAGCGAGTGGACGTGGTGGACGTGGGCGTCGTGTAGTCGTCCCCAGGCATCCGCCGTGGAGATGTATGTGCCGGAGCTGGCGCAGGCAGTGTAGTCACGATGCTCATCGGCTTATTCGGCCTCGTGCCTGGGCCATTCAAATCGCTCTGTGCGGTCCACAGCTCCGTCCTTGCTGGTTTGACGGTTGAGTGGTCCTTATACGGCGGCTTCTCATCAAAGAACCGGCCCTCGTCATACTCTCCCTCTTCCTCCACATCGTCCCGCATATCCTCGCCGCTGTACGTAAAAAACTTTCCCGTGCGCGGTGTCTTGCAGCGAAACGACAGCGCCGAGACCCGTGCCGCGCGGTTGCGGCGCTTGCGCAGCTGCACGAAGACGCAGCCCACGGCGACGGCGAGCACGACGAGCCCGGCGACGGCGATACCGACAACGGCGGGCATGGACAGCGAGTGGTTTACTGGGTTGGACGGGGCTGAGGCGGAGGAGAAGGGGGATGAGGGCTGGGTGCTTTGGATAGTCGTGTTGGAGAAGACGGTATCGTTGAGGCCGAGGATGAGGCCTGGAGCGGGCTTCTGCTTGCAGCCTGCCCCAAGGGCGACGAGGACTATGTGAGAGCATAAGTGAGTGACCCTTCGTGTGACGCGACGCAAAGGAAAACGCACAGTTGGTGAGGTAGGCGTGAGAGCCATCAGCCTGGACGCACTGCAGACAGCCATCGTAGTACCTCCCTGTAACAACACCACCATCAACATCGCAGTAATTATAGCGCTCCGTCGCCTCCAACGGATCCTTGATTCCGTCCTTAAGCGCGTTGCTCAGCCGCCCACATGCTTCGGACGTCATGCAGGGATTCGAGCCCACGCTCGTCGCGTTCGGATACCCCAAGATGCAGTAGTCGAACGCATACCGCAAGTTATCTACACCAGCTCATCAGCAAAATCCCTGTACGCATACTCCGTAGTTGAGAAGGAAAAGTGAAAAGCCAAAAGAAAAGCAATGTCTTACACAAGAACCACGTCTGGTCGCTCTCACCGCCCTGCGCAAAGGAGCTGCTCTGTAGACAGCCGATGCAGCGCTGGAACTTCTGCCCGCGTGGCGTGCTTCGCAGCGGGCCATCCTCGCAGGCAATGTCGCCGCCGCGCGTGTTGGACGAGTTCGGGTCCGAGGGTTCGACGTCGGGCGAGTCGATGCAGAGGGCGGCGCAGGGCGAGTTGGGCGTGACCTGCAGCGCCGATGTCGACATCAGGAGCGCGGCAAGGGCGAGCAGCAGGGCAGACTTGGCAGCCATGTTGTCAAAGAGTCTTCTACGACGACAAACACGTCTTGCGTAACAGTCGTGAAACGCCGACAGCAGATGAGAACCTGAAATACAAAGATATAGACCGAGAAGCCAACTGACCGCGTGTGCCAGCCACGTCGATTACAAACGAGGGAAAAGAAGATATAACGAGGCAGCTTCCGAAACAGAAGACACAAAGCAACAAGAGCACATCAACAACAACGTAGCCGGCGAGAAGAAACGAAGAGGCCATCATGGGGAGTATATGCACGCAGAAACCAGCAACAGGCCAGTCCACACACACTGCTGCTGCCACCGCACCGCAATCTCCCCTGACGCCCGTTCATCACGCCACAGGTCCCATCACCAAGCGGCAGTGGCCCAAAGAGTTTGTAGGTCTCAAAACGGGCGGCAAACGGTCTTAGGTACCGAATCGGGTGGGCGTGCTGCTTGTGGCAGGGCAAGCCCGGTGTTAGTGCGTGGCTGGGAGTGAGTGGTTCGGCGCTTAGCAACGTCGCGTGTGTGGATAACTTACTCAACGACTTGATACCACGCCGTGCCATCACCTATCAAGCGTGGTGCATGATCGCAGACAGGAGAGTGGACCAATTGACTGCCAAAGACGCAACTCTCTCTCGCAGCTGTCCTGGAGAATGGCGCATTGCTGGCGGAATGTCAGATGAGAGCCAACACAGGCATGCTTCCCTGCAGCCAACTGCGGCAATCGATATTGAGTTGCAGACCTCACAAGAGCTGGATTTCCTGTCTTAGCTCACTGGACCAAGGCCTTGTTCGTCGTCACGTAGCTGGTCGCACCAGACGGCAAAGCGGCCCCAGGTCTGAATCGCAGCAACTCACAGGCAGAACATTCGGTTGTTTTAACATGTCAATGTTTGAGTCTCCTCTACTCCGAAGATTTTCGTACCAAGAACGCCAGTTGCCACAGCCAAGAAAATATGGTACAGCACGACCGTCTCCATATCAACAAACAAATAGCAAGATCAACCCAAATCCACCCTCTGCAGCTCCACGCACATCCCCTTAGTCGCTGTCATCCGAGTCGGCCTCGCCCTTGGACGCCTTCTTGGCCGCCTTGGCAGCCTTCTTCTCCGCCTTCCGTCGTTTCCGCTCAGCCTTCTCATCCGGCGTCTCGCCCTCGTGCTTCTTTCTCTTCTTCTTGTCGCCGTCCTCAGCAGGCGTCTCGGGCTGAACAATCTCCATCTTGGTAGTCTCCTCAACGACCTTCTTGGGCGTGGTGGCAGCGGCGGCGGCGGCGGCAGAGGCATCCGGCATGCTGAAGTCCTGGTATCCAGCGGTCCACTTGGCAGGGGTAGCGTCGTTGGCGCGGCCGTACTTGTCCAGCTTGCCATCGGCCTTGAGCTTCTTCTTCTCCAGGGCCACAGGGCCGAGACCCCATCGTCGAGGGTACAGATCACGCTCCATGATGCATCGCTTGACCTTGGCGACGACTCCGTGATCGCACGTCGACATCTCCACAGTAGACATCTGGGCGATGCCCAGCGCAATAGCCTCTCCCTTGGTGGTCATCAACACGACCTCCTCGTGGTGCTCAATGGCAGATTCTGTCATACTACTGTTAGCTTCGAACAATTTCATAGACGGTAGCAGGTGCGGTGCATACCATATCGCAGAAGACCGGGAAGCATGAGCTTGGCACCATAGCACACGGCGTTGACAGCACTGTCCTTGACGACAAGGCGCTTGTAAGAGGTCAAGAGGGTCTCGAGCGGCGAGATGACCTTGCGCAGGTAAGACTCGTCGCGGGTATTATCCATGGTCCACTGCGCGTCAAGGACGTCGTGCAGCGTGACCAGCTGCTTGGACTCGTCCATGGCACCACTTCGCACACGGCGCAGCTCCTGCATGTGGGCGCCAACACCGAGGAGCAGACCCAAGTGCACGCACAGGGTTCGGATGTAGGTACCTGCCTCGCAGCTGACCCAGAAGACGCCCAGGTGGCGGTCGTTGTCGAACTCGATGAGCTTGCTCTCGTGGATGGTTCGGATACGGAGCTGTCGCTTGACAGCGGAGATCAGGGGCGGACGCTGGAAGAGAGCGCCGGTGAGAGTCTCGAGGGCACGGGCGAACTGGGCCTGGCCACCGGGGACCTTGTCGTGGAGACGGATGACGCAGACGTATTCCTTTCCGGCACCCTGCTGGGACTTGACGAGGCGGGTCGCGCGGTCAATGCAGACAATCAGGCATCCCGTGACCTTGGGATCGAGGGTACCGCTGTGGCCAGTCTTTTCGACGCTATTTCACTGGCGGTCAGCGTGCGATCTTTCAAGATTCGGACTCAAAGGGACACCAACCGAAGCATGCGCTTCACCCAAGCGACGACCTCGTGACTGGACGGGTTCGAGGGCTTGTCCAGGTTGATGACACCAGAGCTAATGTACGACTTGATGTCGCGCTTCAACGGAGAGCATCCATTGGGGATGGGGGTGAAGTGCCCCGTGCGGACGAGCACTGCAATCGCACGATCCGTTAGCACAGTTGCCCTAGAAGGAGGCGCCAATTGACACCAGTACGGCGTCGATCCGGCGGAACAGAGGCAATGTGGCACTCACGCTTGTCATAGTTTTTGAGGAGCAGCGGCCACGAGCTCGTGTCCAGGGCTGGGGTCACGGCCTGAGGCTTGATGGTGTACTCGTCCTCCTTCTTGGTGACGTCCATGGTCATCTTGAGATACAGAGGAATCCAATCTGATGATGTAACCGGGCCCCTGCTGGAAGTAGGGTAGCACTCGTGTGGGAAGACTCGACGAGGGCGGTGCTTGCAGGCTCGAGGTGACGATATTCTTCCTGCCCGGTGTTTGTGGTTGGAAGCTTCCAAATTTTTTTTGCAAGTCGCTGCGTGTGGGGGCGACTGAGCCTCGTGGTGCAGTGACGCTAGCGATGAGCTAGTCCACTTTCGGCGACTCTGGCCTTCAAGCCACCTTCATCAGCCACAGAATCACTGGGCCTTTTCTCTACGGGTGTTCTGTCAACTTCAACCACCGTTTTTACGTATGCATTTCGTCTTACACTGCAGAAATAGTGTCATTTCAAGTTAAATGGATCAATTAGCCGTCTCAGCTTCCCAAAGCGAGCAAAAACGACCCCCAAAGTAATACAGCGTCCTATGTATGCCCTGTGGCGCTATCTTTAGACTCCCAACACCAGGCAGAATTCATCACTGCAGTGTGCTCCAGACAGCCAGCACACGCAACAAGACCACGCAGTCAAACACAAGACTAAAACGCATCCCCCCTCCTTGCGTCGTGCTCGTTTAATGCGTACTGTCTCGGTGGGCTGTTCTCAGCCCGCCCATAGCCTGGGTGGCCAAGCACTGGTGTCTCTGTCCGCGGCATTCGAACGTGTCCCTTGGAGCTGCCGCTCTCTGCGCTGTCAACTTCTTGCATTTCATATGCCTCCTCCCTGACATTTCCCTGCCAAGATGCCGGAGGCGACCAGTGGCTACCCCTCGCATCGCTTCCGAGAACGCCTTGGAGAGCAAGGCCCATGTTTTGGGTTCGGCCGACTGCCCCTTCCGGCCACGGCATGTTCTGCGCAAATTGGGCGTTGACAGGGCTATTGTACTGGCTCGAGTACGGCGAGAAATACGTGGGGAACGGCTTCTCAAGACTTGCCGTCTTAGGCGAGTCATCCCATCCGTGGAGCGGTTTTTGGCTAAGAGGAGTGTCATCCCATCCTCGGAAAGGTTGTTGGCTGACAGGCGTTTCCGCCATATCACCCCGAGCCGGGGCTTTGGGTGATGGCCAACCTTGTTGCGCACATGTGGCCTCCAGTCTGCGAAGATAAGCCTTTCTCCTGCGCTTGCCATTCATGACGACGCCGCATCCAAAGACCATTAAGAGAAAAACGAGGCTGCCGATGGCGATGCCCACTTTGGCACCGAGGCTGAGCGGCCCTTGGTCAAGCCAGTCTGGGTTGACGGAGGCCGACGGCGTCGGGGCTGTGATGTTGACTTGATCAGCGGAAAAAATGTTGCCATCGAGGCCAACAGAGATGCCTGGTGCTGGCTTCTGTACGCAGCCAGCTTGAAGAGTTGTTACGACTACCAGCGCCTTGTCAGTCACAACGTCACGACAATAGTCTGGCAGATCAGAGTTCACCCACAATTCGCCAAGTAATTATTCTCTGCCGCCTGCAGACAGTCTGTGCATCCTTTGAAGTCGAGGCTGTCATTGACTGGCCACTGGTCGCAGTATTCATAGCTCTTATACTTGGACGACAGATTCTTGTACTCGATTGCATCTCGGAAGGGGCCACAAGCCTTGCTGCGGAAATGATCAGCTCCCCGGTCAAGATGGCCTCGGCCACAGTATCAGTTGGCCTGACCTTGTGATGCATGGTGTGTTGATGACGTTTTCGTTGTCGGGAACGCCAAAAAGGCAATATGAAACTGTATATCGTAGGTTGTCTGTGAGAGTTGGATATAGTCAGTGCATACGATCGCGACAATGGGCCGGACCGGACCAAAAGCACATACACAACATGGACTGCACGTCGCTATCGTTGTCCTTGTGATAGGCGCTCTGCATTTCGCATTGCACGCAGCCTTGGAACAGCTGCCCCGTTGCGCCTGAGAAGCTCTTCTGCGGGCAGGTGACGTCGTCTGGCGACGTCGAGTCGAGAACATTGCCGCAGTTAGTAGAGCATGGCGAACCCGGGGCGACGAGAATTGCGAGTGCCCTCGGCAGCACGCCGCCGAGGATGATGGAGGCGGTGCGAAGCCGCAGCATCTTGACAGGCTCGCCGACTCTTCGTGGCTGACTCATTCCTTTATATCGTCAAAAGGGGATATGAGTGTTGTAGCTTCACGTCTGGGCCGCGTTTTGCGTAGTGCTAAGCAACACCAAGCGCTTTCCTGGGCTGAAGAGAGGTGGGCAATGTCGGACAGCCCGGTGTCTGATAAACGCCACAGCGTTACATCCAGATTTTGTCTCGGCGCCGGAGTTGCGTTGGTTCTGCCATGTATCCTTTGGGTAACAGTATGCAAGTCGGCGGGCTTCGACAGCTTTGTGGGATGATGCGAAAGAACTGAGGTTGGGTCTGGCAAGCTGCGAGGGCCGAGGAGGGGAAGAGACGGCTCAGTCGGGTTCCATCAGTACACCAGCTTTTGGCACACATGGGTCGGAAGAGCAATGCAGTCCAGCCAAAGGCCGCTCAACAGCGATTGCAGCCTTTCCATCCCGTCTCGTCGCCGTTCTTTGGCCGCCACTCCCCGACTTCCCTGTTACGATGATGCCGGTGACGAGTTAGCACCTGGGGGGGCCAGGCTAGGTAATGATTACTCGTATGTAAGTATCCTTGCGGCACCGACTGCACGTGGGCATCGTCGGCCCTGGGGGTTGAACTGCCACGGCGCTTCGAGCGCCAGTCAACGGTCGTCGATGGTTACACAGATGCGAATACCCCTGTCTCCTTTCACACATACTGGGGCCTCCCGCTGCATGATTCGCAACCCGATTGGCCACGTTGGGTACGATCGCTTTGGGGTCAAAGCCAGTGAGACACCAATGGGGCGGGCCCCCGCTGTGCCGCTCCCGCTTTCAGGTGGCCCCCGCGGCCGAGTGTCATGTTAGCCGTCCAAGACTGCCTCTTCTCGTCTGTCACATCACCCAGTAGATGGGTTTGTTGGCTGCGGGGTTTGATTGAACAGGCACCTGAGCAGTGTCGCTTTGAGCGGGAGCCAGCCTGAGCCCGCTATCCTCTTCTTGGCGTATGTCCGAAACCTGGCCTGAGCTGCGTCACGACTCACGAGGCTCAGACGGTAGCAGAGCACATTACCCAGTCTGTGCAAGCTGAGGCCTGCGGGCTCTCTAGCGCACGGGTGTTCCTGCTGGTCGGTGATCGCGCCATGAGGTTCCGCGAACGACGCGGCGCTCCATTGGACCATCATTACGCAGACATGCTGACCCCGTCTCGACTTGCTTGGCTCCAAATAGCGTGTGGCCTCGAGGACGGAGATTCAATATGGTACCTCAGAACATGCTGGATGGTGCCGCGTACTGGGTCTGTGCCCAAGGATGCCGCCCGCCGAGCCTCGACGTCGCTGCGACGGCTCGCCTTCCGGCGAGGAGAGAAAGGACATGTCACGCAGAACCTCATCCATGTGATTTGCCAAACGGTCATGCATTTGATCTGGCAACATTGCCCGTTCACTGCGAGCGGCTCGACCATGCACTGTTGACCGCTGTCGGGGCGGAACCAAGGCCATGATAGCCGCAAGCCAACCTCGGACGGGGGCTGCCTGTCAGCAGTCGCATCTCTCGCAAGGGGGCATGAAAAGCAACTCCGGGTCGGCAAAAGGGCGACGCCAATCGTGATTGTAAGCCGAAAAGAATTCATCTTGTCAGCAAGCCGAGAAACCGAGGAGTCGAGCAGGTTGTACTCGCGGCCGCGGCCGCCGAGGGTCGGTTGCTCGACGAGCTGAAAGAGCCGCTTCTGCTAGGCCACATGCACCAATTGTTGCCCAGGCAAGTCGGCTTTGGTCGGCTGACCGTATCAATTCACTGGCGACACCAAAGGCCCCTACTTTCTTCTTCTACTGAAGGTGCGAGGCCATTGGATCTCCCCGAGTATTGTCTATCTACCGGCTTCGGTTCACTACGGAAGCACATCATCAGCAGCGCTGCGTGACCAGTCTTGGGCTTCTCGTTCGCGAGCTGGGCATTGATGGAGAGCTAGAATCGTCATAAAGTCGGACCCGCGACAGGGGTTCGTTATCGTCGTCGTCGTCGTCATCGTCGTTATCGAGCGCTTGACGGCGGCACGAACGGCGAATACCGAGCTGAGGTAGACTCTAGTCATGTGCCAGTAGGCGGAAGAAGGGAATCCGTACGTTTCATGGCCGATTTACCTGGGCGTTGATGGTTAATTAATGGATGGATGTGGTTTGAGGTAGGAGCGACTCCTTGGTAGAAATCGTCCCGTGCTACGGCGGCCTTGACAGCTTCGCAATCGCTGCATCAGAAGGTAGTTGAGTGGGACCTGTTCAGGACCCATTACATGCAGTGCTGGAAGGCCTCCTCAAGCCCACCAGCTCTTGTCTCTTGACTCCCGTGCAGTAGTGCCTGACAGTAGATGATGGTAGAAGCAAGAAAGAAGGACTCCGTCTGCCCATGACTCCCCTGAGCTACGACGAATCCTGAATAAAAATTCTCCCCACTTCTCCAACTTTTGGTTATAGCGCAGCCAGTTTTAGGAGCGTGAATATTCGTTACATCTACTTTCAGATTTCGCTCCTCGCGCCTCGCTGTCAACATGGCTTTGTATGCTTCCCTAATTACTTACTCTGGGCCTATCGCTAACTTCACGATGAATAGACCTGACGCTGGATGGCTGCTCAACATCCCCCGACTCCGAGACGGGATGTCGGAACTCGAATACCAGCGCCTCAGATTTGTGGAGTACGGCCCGCCCCCGACTCCAGACGAGAACGGGACACCCCGATCGGATTAGAAGCCCAGAGACAAGTGGCGATATAGGGCATACAGCCTGCCGACCCAGGCCCTCAACACGGCAGAATTCGAATTTTTCAGCCTCGCACACACGCAATGGGGGACCCTCGGAGTGGGCCTACTGGCAGCAACCTGCGATCTGGCCAACTTCGAGCCAGAGTGGTTCACCGGAACTCGGAGAACCAGTTCATCGACATTGAGTGGTTGTCGAACCTTGTGGGCCTGACTAGGGAGGCGGCTGTTTGGGCGAAGCGGTAAGTTACGAAATAGATCTGTGTTGTACGTTTTGTTTGTCCTTCGGCTAAGAAGTCATAGGACAGCGGAGAACGGGTCCAGTTTCTGCGCTACTGCGCCTATACATATCGCACTCTCGAGTCACGCAGAGACCACGAAGTTCTCGCTTTTTTTGCCTTGCTGGAGTTCCGCGAATGGCGCCGAGTCGAGCACTACCTCCGCCGAGCGATCAGTAGGCAGCGGGCCTACCGTCAGCGTTCCGATTGTTGACGGTAAGCTACAAGACTCCTTTTAAATCCTTCTTATAACTACAGAGTAGCTAATGCACTTTTTCACGAAGCGAGCAACTGATGCGAGGAACGTGACTTTGGCCAAGTCGTAAAACATGGACCACTTACTAGGACACAAGTAAGTTCTTTGAAGGCCCGGGGAAGAAAATACCTGGGTCGGTGGTGGCGGGCTACATCCGAGTAGCTCTGCCTTTCCTGCCCCGTCACAGCAGGAGGCTACCTCCGCCTCAGAGGAAAAGAAACCGCTATAAAAACTGCGAAGGAAAACGTTCAAAACCCTTGCATCGCGTCTGACGTTATGATGACATCGGCTCTGTCCTTGCACAAATTCTCGAGGCCCGTCGTTTGATGGCTCCCTTCGCTAGGCTAGCCCCTGTCTGCCGATATGACGACCGTTGCAGCAGACAGGATGGAAAACCTGTATAAAAAGCCACGTCGACGATGAGTTCGCACTTCTACGCAGTGTCGGCGATCAATTCCTCCACCCACGGCTGTGGCCTCCGCTCTCCAACAATGCCCAGCTCGCGAGTGGAGGAAGCCAAGACGAACTCAACCCTGCGAAGCCATCATGGTCGCGGTCAACCAGTGCTCACTGGCACATGTACTGTGGTACCTCAAGCCTGTCCTACCCAGGAGTCGCTTCTGACCTTCTACCTGAACCACGTATATCCCATTATGGCCTAGGTAAGTCGGCCATAAACAGTGACAATTCTTCTGCCTACATGCAAATAGCTACTGACTACCTTAGCTTCGGCATTCGCCGCTCGCGCCGCCGTCGAGCGCTCGACATTGACCGCGACTACAACCATTACCACCACCACCACGAAGACGATCAAAGGAATGGCGAGACAATGCTAGAGTCGCACTGTAAAAATGTAAAAAGAATCTATCTAGAGAAGCTGTACGAGATTGGCATCCCCCCCCCCCGGCGTCAAGTTTGCGGTCGACAAGATGGTACCGATGGTATGGCTAGAGCTTTCTCTCCTTCCCGCTAAGAGTAGCATGGCTAGATTGAACATTAATTGATTATCCTTTTGGCACTTTTTACCTTCTGGTCATCCGTACAAGGCATCTACACGCTAAAACCTTGACGCGGTCTTCTGAGTTAAAGCTTATTCTTGAGTCATCTTTGCTAGAAACAATAAATATCGACCGTTGCCCAGTGCTGTCCTCCCGCCCTGCTCAGTGTCCCTCTTCCTTCAACCTAGCTCCCGCTGCCCATTCAATCCGCCGATTCAGGACAAACTCGCTCGCAGCAGAGGTATGGATCCATTTCAAAAACTGCCCCCCAAGACTCGCCAGCATATTCTATTTCAGGCAACGCGGGAAGAGTTGGTCAATCTGAGCCATGCATCGCCAGCAATGTTCGGTCAACGCGTCGACCAGGTGAGCCGCGCCATCCGGATCCACTCTCAGGGAATGAACTTCTGTGACGATCGATTGCAAGACGCCATGGCTATTCTTCTATTCCCTAAAAGAGCAAGCGACGAAGAAGACGCCAAGGGAGATTATTGGGCTCGCGTGCATCGTCATCTCAAGCAGTGGGCAGCCAAGAGCTTGCCTGATATAACCCGAAAGCACGATATCCATGTGATGGACAAGCTCGAATCTCTTTGCCTACAACTCGATAATTATATCAAGGACTTCCTTACGAAGGCAACAAGCTCGCATATTCGTCAAGCTTACATCCACTTACCGGAGTGGTCCCATCCGTCCTTCCAGGACGTCGTGAGTACATATAGCTTACCGCCACGAGCGGAGGATACATTCGATGTCGATTCCTTATCACCGGACGAGAAGCAACGCATTCTCAAAGCCTTTCTTAGATACGAGATTATGTGCAAGCTGTTCCGTCCCCCGCTGGAACTTGCTCGGCCGCATCGTAATTGTTCCTATTACTTGAAGAATCGAATCGGTTACCCTGCCGCATGGTGGGACTGGAACATGCTGGATCGAGATGAAGGCAAATCCTCGGAACTTTGGGACATTGAGGGTCTCCAGTGTGTGTTTGAGTACTTTCGTACCGTTTATGGCGCCATCTCTGCCCGGTTCGATGGTATGTCTATCGGTTTTGAAGACTGGTTGGAAGGACGGCCGCCGATCCTGCAGGCGTACTGCCACAGCGGACATTATGGGCGAATATTGTCCTCTTCAGACAAGATGAACATCGGTTTCAAGGCATCGCATTTCATTAAGACTAGCCGGGGGCCTATCAAACTCACCTGGGTCGGCACAGCATGCACAACATCCACCAAAAGGTTCTTTGACGCGCTTGCTCTTAGCGGCGTTGACCAAGCGACACAGCTCCTGATAGCCGGCAAGGACTATTCTGAACGCTTCTTCGACTATGCTGCAAAAAAGGCTGTAAAAAGAGAGGAGGCTTGTGGTCTTCGTGACCTTGGTCCGGTGGCCCGTGCCATGATGGGTGCGGAGGCTAGCAATTGGAAAGAAATGGCCAGTCTTGGCCCTGGTGTCTGGAAGCGGCGCAATCCTTGGGAACTTTACAACTGCAAATCGTGTGGTTGTGTCTGTGAGGCGCTTTTGTGCACCTACTGACAAAGGGGTTGGGCTTTCTTTGACGACGAGAGAATCTACCCGGGAACTTGCCGCTTCCACACTTTGCAGGAGATGGAGTGGGTCTTTGCCGTGGATTTGCGGGATAGGCGTCTTCAGGATTTTTGGGAGCTGTTGGCCAAGGAGGAATCTCTACGGAGAGCGCAGGAGAGTCCGCAAGAGATCAAAGAGGCGCTTGAGGATCAAGACATGTGGCTGCTGGGTCCGACTGCCGTTTCTCTGAAGAGAAAGAGGAGTTAGAGGCAACATGGTATTCCAAGATACGCTATACGAGATGGACATTCAGATCCTCGGACGCGAGAACGCGGGATGTAGTATATCACGCAAACCTCAGCTTCCAGAAAGCACACATATATGGCTATCGAATCTCTGCCAATGTCTACTTTGTTTGGCATGCTTGCTGTGTACATTTATGCACGATGGAATCATATACTCAGACTAATACGAGCAAGAGCGCGTGAGCAGATGGTGAAAGCCGGACCTAGTATAAAACCGGACCCCCGTGGATTTACAATCTACTCGTGGTCGGTAGTTGGTGGACCGCTCAATCTGCCATGCACGCCGTTTTTCGGGTGCGGTATGAACTTAAGTCCGTTTCGCAAACGTCCACATCCACAGTTTCGCCATCCAGCATTCGTTTTGCATAATTTCGAGCCGATCAGTCATGTAACTGAGCCAACCCAGTGAACACTGAACACACTGAGCCGAGCCGGACATTGCCTGAGCAAAAACGGCGACAACACTAATTACTCGTAACTCAACTTGCCCAACGCCACATCCCCTTGACAAGCGCATCACCAGGTGGAGGAGCGGAGGAGGTAACTTATGTCGACTCCTACGGCGTCGGCAACATTCTAAAAACTCTCTGAGCCAGGTCCGTGAGCCTTGCCGCGCTTTAGTGTCGTGGCGCCCTCCTTCGCAGATTGTCTGTGAGAGTTAGACGCGGTCAGTGCACGCGGTTGTAGCGATGCGCCGCACCGGACAGGAGGTCACATACACAACATCGACTGCACGTCGCTGTCGTTGTCCTTGTGGTAGGCGCTCTGCATTTCGCATTGAACGCAGCCCTGGAACAGCTATCCCGTTTCGCCCGAGAAGCTCTTTTGCGGGCAAACAACGTCGGCCGGCGATATTGAGTCGAGGACATTGCCGCAGCTCGTTGAGCACTGGGATCCCGGCGCAACAAGAATGGCCTGCACTCTTGGAAGCGAAAGTACCCAAATAAGGGCGAGACTCTCCGAGAGCCGCCGCATGATTTTGCGATGCCCGTTCGCAGTAAGTTTCGCAAAGGTCGAGTGTGAACCTTGACGTGGCAGGCCTCGAGCGAGACGGAGACGTTGGCCGTGCGTGTCACCCACGATCGAAGATGACGTCTGATTTCCCGGGCTCTCGGATGCAAGACGGGCGCGTAGATGGAGGTGGCGACCCAAGTTATACCCCACAGCGGTGATTATCGCGGAAGACGATGCTTGATGTGATGGGTTCTGTAGCGTCGCATTGTGCTGGTTGTTCACGAAACACAACTCCCGTTTGCTCGCCTCCCCTCGGCTGGCTAGCTCACCACTCAAGACCGCCACTCAAGGGCCTAATGTGCCGTCCCGTACTCGTTACCTCGTACGGTAAATGGCGACAGCACACCCTGTGCTCGAAAGGCCTCTCTTCCCTCTCCTAGCAGTTTCAAGAAGGCCCCACAGTCCGACCCCAATCAACCCCAGCCTCGCTCGCCATGCATCCCATCACGGCCGCCATCGCCGGAAGTAGTTGCAGCAGGACGCAGGCAGGAGGGGAAAAGGTCGAATGAGGAGGTTTGCCGTGCGGTACGCCAGCCATCGTGCGGTGGTCACTTCGCTGATCCCTGTGGGGTCTGCAAGAACCCCTGCTCTATCTCACCTCCATGAGCACAAAATTGCGGTTATCGGGCTGCCATTGGCGATGTTCAACGTCCACGGCGCTTAAGTCAAGGCACTGGACAGGGCCAACGCGGCCCCGCTGGATTCCGATTGGTATACTGCTCCCACTAAGGTACGGCACGGATGAAGACAGCCCCGGTTTTGTCGACTTCACTTCACGTCGATGGGATGGGACAGAACTGTTCCCCTCCCCCCCCCCC
>JALHBY010000022.1:19935-228109 GCA_024340155.1 Tolypocladium pustulatum
ACAATACCATAGGACCTAGGTTGTTGACGAGCTTGCAGACCATGGCGCTTTTGGATATCCGTACTGGTCAGAGGTTGGCGCTGAAAGACTGTTGTGTGGCAAGAAGCCCTCCATCCTGTTTGCCTTCCTTTTCGAGGCCAAAGAGTTGTCGGGGGTTATGTACGTGGCGTGTGACGTGGGCATCGGTCAACTCGGATACCAGAGCGCCCACACCAAGTTTGAAAAGTCGGATAGTCCATCATCGAGATCGAATGCGGTAGCCTCGCTGGGAAGGCTAAAGCATTGTCCAGAGAATGCACGTACGGCTCTCAGCAGGAGAAGAGGACTCCCAAAGGCCCTGACATGGATACTGCATCAAGAGACTTGAGGGGGAAGATGTTATCTTTAGAAGCCCAATTCATTCCCGTCGTCAAAGATTCGTGAACTCGAGACAGGTAGCTCTCTCCTTAAGAACGCTAACTACTCCGTAACTGAAACATGAATATTCGCCTAGATGTGATCAAGTTCGCAAGACGATAATGACCGACCCATAGGTATCATAACAACCAGCTACCCCTGAGAATAGCAAAAGAAAAGGGTAGAAAAAACCTTGTCGTTAGCCTGTCATCATCACATTCCCACCTTTCTTCGTTCTACTCGAAGACCCCCGCCGTGCTGTGCAGGAGTGTGTCCTTGCCCGCCTCCAGTTAACCCTCCGTCATCGGTCTACACAACACGAACGTTTTCGTGCACAAGGACCGATTGTGCATGGTGTACATGAAGTTTCTCAGACTTTTGGCCTCAGGTGCACCAGGGCCCTATGAAGTTGATGGAGAATATTGTCTCTGTGGTACGCGGCTTGCAGTCTTCCTAAGCCATAGTGCTTCGACGCAGCTCCACAGTTTCGTCCTTGGCGCATCGAGCCAAGAAGTCGTCCCCACTGAGGTCGCCGTTAGGAAGCGATTCTACATCGCTATCGCTGGGGGCGAATGCCATGGCTCTGGGTGTAGCCGCGGTGAAAAAAGGAGGCGTGGTCGGCGATCGGCCTGGCGCAGAGATAGTCTGGGGGGAACTGCGGTCACTGGCCGCAGCACCCTCTGTGGTATGGGATCCTCTGGATGTTTTGCCGGTGGGACCCTGAGCAGTCCTTGGAGTCTTGAGGTCTGTCTCTGTCGAGCTTTGATGTCTGTGGTCTTCGGATACAGACATCGTGTTTGCAATATCAATTGTGTCGTCGACGAGCTGCATCGGCGCTGTAAATGCAGGCGATGATTCGTCGTTTGCACTGGAATTGGACTGCGGTCTCCCGTGCACAGGACAATTTGGGCAGACGATTGCCTCAAATCTTGCGAATTCAATCATCTCCCGTGAATTGGACGCGGGGCAGTCAGATCGAGAGCCACGTTCGTTAGATGAGCGTCGTCCACTTCGGTGTCCAGTCCCGCAATCGCGCTGTGCTTGGGCTTGAGCATAGAAAGCCTCAGCACTCACAGAATCCACCGATGGTGCCCGATGATAATGCGAACCGGTTGGGTCCGACTTGGTGGGAGAAAACTTCGGCCCCGGTTGCCTGCCACGACTGGCAGCGCGGGATGCGGGTCGAGCACTTGGCATCATACCTGGTGGGAACGAAGGCTCAGTACTAGAGGACCGACAACTTTTATTTGTAGCTGTGAAGGAGCTACTGCGTTGGTGACGGTTAAATCGAGATAAGGGTCGCTGCGCCGTGTCTGAAGCCGGATTTCGCGTGACAGATGACGGCCGATTGCCAATGTCCAGGATGCTTGGGCTCGCGCCAATATGGATTGTTTGCTGATCATGCTGCGATACCTCGACGTCAATTGCACCGCTTCGGCAGCTGTTTCGCGATCCTCGTGATCGAGGTCGATCAGGCTTGGGAGTGGCACCAGTCGACTCGCCACGCATCTTGCTGACAGACTCGGCCCGTTGTGAGATGCTCTCTAGATGTTGCATTATAGCTGTCGTAACATCACGTTGGCTCAAGGCGGGATCGGATACATTGTGGTCGCGAGATCGACTGGCATTGCGCGATTTGGGCGACGATGGTCGAAAATATGTATTCTCTCTTTTGCCGGCCGACTTTGCTGTCCCTGCGGACGACCTTGATCGCTTTGTGCGATTTGAGGAGGCATTTGATTGAGGAGATTGTGAATTGTGGTGCCGGGTCTCCTGCAGAGTCTGGCTGTTTGGTACCCGATCACTCTCGCCAGTCCTGCTTGTCTCTCGCGGGACCTCTTTTATAGCTGGCCATGGAAATGGCTCAGGTTTTCTCCCAATAGGTGTCCCAGGTTGCCATGCGCCCCCTGAGACAGGAGTCCTCAGAAGAGTGTCAGAAGGCCGCCAGAACCAGCGTGGAGACAGAGGTGAGATATCATCAAATGGAGTCGTAGGACTGAACCCATTATCGACATGCGAGATGGTGACGTGCCCCCCATATATGCGCTTCTCAGAGTGAAATCTGGTGGAGGGATACCCGCTCAGGGGTGCTCCACTGTGTGGGTATGGAGTGCTATCCTCTGGTGGGCGAGGATTTGACTTGACAGTCTGCGTCGATGCCTCCGACTCGTTGGATCTGACGGACTGTATTGACTTCTCCGACCTTGCGGACGCAGCGCTCATTGGGAGGTCTGAATTATACTGATATGGTATTGACGACGGTGATTCCGGAATGATCAGCTTTGGTCGAATTGCCATGGGCGTAGGGCTGGGGGCAGATGGCGTGGGGATATTGAAGCTCTCCGATCCAGGGGACTGGGCAGAAGTGTGAGCGACCAGATCAGGGATGGTAATAGGCAGAGCTTTGCGTCGCTTCGTCGCTTCTGATATTAAGTTGTCGGGAACTTGGGGCAGAGGTGGCAGCGACGACGCGCTAGGGGGGGCTGGAGACGACCCGCGTCCAGGAGATCGGCCTCTGGTGGTAGACTTCTTAGAATTTGAACGGCAGAACGTTTCGGCTTTGGTTGTAGTCGAAGTGCCACCGCTGGGGGAATCTTTGTCCCCGAATGTGTCCTTGTTTTCTGATTTTGACTCGCCCGCATCCTTTGAGCCATGGCCAACCGAGTCATTTCGCTTATCGATCGGAGCATTCGGCGATTTCTCGAGGGTGCCAGTAAGCTTGATGTCGCCACTCTCATGACCGGGACGATAAACCAGCTTTGCATATGGCGTGTTGGTCGTGTCCACCACCAGCAGCTCCTTCTCTCCACGGCCTAATAAGCCATAGACTTTGACCTCACCATCGTGGATGCCAATGACGGCGCTCGTTCCGGCGTAAGTTGCTTCGTCCTCTGTGCCTGTGCGATTGCAGAAGACGACGATGATCTCATCTTGATTGTCTGACCGGATGAGGGGCTCAAGGCGTGTGACCCAGTACGTTAGAGTGTCCATGTCTGGTTCGTTTGGCATGCGGCTGAATCGCCGGGGATCCTCTCTCGTCATCCATGCCATGGATACGATGACCAGATTAGACTCTACTTCCAGAACATGGAATGCAAACTCAAAAGCATGCCACGGCGCCTCGAATTTATATGGGCTGTGAATAGTTAGCGACCACAGATTGCGTATATGCAATGGTCAACATACTTGAGATCCATACCTATTACAGTCAAGTTAGCCGAATGACATCAAGAAATTGTCTGCGCGCACTTACATATTCCGATGGAAGTGTTTCCAAGTCCCGGTATGTACCCATCGAAGAAGCCGCGATTGCCCTCCAGAGCCCAAGACTCGTCCGTGTAGTAGAGGAATGACTTGCGATAGTTTGCAATGGTTTCGCCATCTCCGTTGACCACGATTGCAGAGTTGTAGTATTCGGGACCTGTCGGCCACTTCGGAGACACATCGACCTTCTCTGGGTAGCCAACGGTCACGTTGCAGTTGTACCTAAGAGCGATCGTCCTGGCCCATAGAGAAGTGATGCCAGAGCCTGAGGGCTCGAGGAAAGGCGTAATGTCCTGGAGCGACTTGAAGTTGTACCCTGGGATGTGTTAGCGATGAAGGGAAGTGTTCGATGCAATTGGCGCTATCGTCTTGGGACTGCGCCGAATCGCCTATGCAGCTCTTCAGACGTGACTCACCCGAGAAAGCCAGCTCAGGTAGTACGAGAAGGTCTAGGCCTTCAGGGTTGGCTTTCGATAACACGGCGTCGGCGCGGTTCAAGTTGTTGTCGACATCCCCCACCTGGGGAGCAAACTGCAAGCACGCAATGCGCATCGTCGCGATCGTTCGGTCGGCGATGCGGGCTTCCGCGATTTGTCAAGCGCTCTTCGCCCTTCCTCTGTACGCTTCGGCACGAGGGGACTCTGAGTGTCTCACGGCAGAAACAAAAGATAACCGGCAAAACGACAAACATGAGCGGACGAGACAAGGGACAAATGATGTTTTACGATATGCAAGAGAACGAGGAAAGAGAGCAGATCATCTAAGTAGCAATGAGGGCTGAGCCTATATTAGCACAGTGGGGGCATAACGAGGTTGCGGGCGGGCAGCCAGGCCATGTTAAGGGATGACAGCCTCAGGAGATTCGTTTGCTTCCGCAGAAATGTACAAGCAGCTGTATTTTCTGTCAGATGCGCTGTACTGTACTCCGTGGGATGCTGGTGAGAAGAACTGTGTGTTGGTCGTCCCCAGTTCAGTGATATCAGGGTGGGGTAATGGCGTTCTCAGCCAACCGCAGATTCCCGTTACGCGCTGGGAAGGCACCCGGGGGAACATGTCGCCGTATAATCCGTGCTTGTAGGTAGGTTAGTAGGGGCAAGGTAGGTAGAATACAGGCATCCTGGTCCTGGATCTTGCCAGCCGCGAAGCACACCTCCATGTACCTAGGCTAGGTACGGAAATGAGCTTGGTCGAACAGCAGCTTGTGCCTGATTGGCATTGTGGACAGCATCTCGCTCACATGCGAGCGTGCGTCTGCAATGACCACGAAAGCAAGCCGCTAAAGGTGCCACGGGCGGCGTCGGGGTTCACTGGGGCCACGAGAAGTCCTACGATTGAAGCACTTAATCTACGAAATAATGTAGATAGCCCAGCCTCCCGTCAGCGTCCCCCAGCGCCCTCAAAATAGGCGTCGCTTAGTCTCGCCGCGTGGATAAGTGCGCCGTTTTGGCCCGTAAATTGAACTAGGACACGACTCTTACAGGAATCATACTTGCCCCAGTCGAGTGGCCTGATGGCTGGAAATTGAAGCTTGTTAAATTTCGGAGCGACTGCCCAAGCAGCAAGGCGCCAGCCAAGTCCACGCTCGGCGAACCCAAGCTGGCTCAACGGCCTAACCAACACCACCACGCGAGTCCGGTTACCTCGGGCCTCGCCAAAGGCGAGCTAATGCGAGGCATTCTCCTAAAAGCGATAGCCTCAACGACACAAGCTGCACCGGCCGCGTCTATTGGGCCCAGCTGTGCGGTTCAGGCGGGTGGTCCTCGTCGCCATTCGTCGGTGACCGTGCTCTCCGGTTCGCCTGTCCAATGAATGCGTCCTCCGCCACAACACACATTGCCCGCATGAGGCCCAAGCGACGCGTGACAACTGATCATGAATAGCGGAGCCAGACATCCGAAGTAGCTTGTCGCCGTCTTCAGCTTGACTTGCAGACGTTGGCGAAAGTCACACTGTGCTGCACCCATAACGGGAAGACGGCTGGTCACTGCTGCAGCTTCACAGACGATTGCTTGGCGCATTCGCAGTGTCTGTTGGTGGCAGCCGAGCCTCAAGCCCGTCAAAACCTGAGTCCGTTGCATTTGGTCGCAACGATACATTACGCAGCCTCGTCTCAAAAGCCGACGCCTGGACCGTTGTCACATGCCATAAAGCGTTCAGAATCCACGAAGAGCATGCTGATGGTTATTGTGTAAAGAAGGCTCTGGCACTTGCCTTTTAGAGTTGGGTGTGGTTTCGAGACCGATTTGACCATATATCTCGTCATTTCCAGGTCTAATGTTGCCATGGCGTGACATTCCGTTCTTTGCAGCCGGTCATTTCCATGAATATCCATCTCTCCCGTCCGGTGCCTTCCATGAATTCCCCGCGGAGTTGATGGACACAGGACAGCGGGTGTTTTGGACTAACAGTCTGCGACTACCCCGAATCCTGGCTCGAAGAAGCTTAGGAAGTGAAGCCACGTATTCCCGGCCCCCCCTCTTCCTGTATCCTCTCGGGCCGCCCCCCGAAGGCTTGTGTGTGGACTACTGCTAGCGGCGAACCTACTCAACGTGCACGTTGGACTCCCCGGCAGCTTCTGGCAGTGACGAGAGTAGGATGGGTCTAGGCCGCCTGCGGAATTGCAGGTAGAGAAAGAAGTGCCTGTGATTTTCGAGCGCTTGTGTTTCCACGTCATTCGGTCATGCAGCCAGAACGTCCCAGCACCTATCCGTGCTTTGGCGGGGAAGCGGGCCAAGCAAGATAGCCGCGCTGGCGGTTATCGAGAGTTGCTAGTGGAGAGGACAGATACTATGTGACACGGACCACAGGGCTTCAACGTGCCGTGTGGTCCCGCCGATCAGATTGCTTTGGTCGTTGAGACTTCGCACAGGCTGGCTGCCCATGGGACAAAATTCGAACCTTGCCCTGACAAGGAAAGACACGGCCTGGCATCCTTCGTGGGGGAGCTTTTGTTTTTCTCTCGTGGCCGATTGTGGAAACAGGCGGAGCGAACAAACCTCTACAGGCTCAGTCTGGTGCGTACAAGGTACCCGTCAGTTACAATCTTGCGCCTCCATGTCGGATCCTTACCGAAATGACACAGGTCAGTTCGGGCCAAGGCACGAATGGACGGAGGCATGGATGCCATCTGCAGTTGGTTTGGGGCACGGCAATGGTGTAGTGCGATGGGCATCTGATCAAGCGAATTAAGAAGGTGCGAGGGGCAGGTAGGTATTTAGGTAAGGTACCTTAGGTTGGCATACAAGCTGTACATGGACCGCCTCTCAAAAGGGCGTGGCTACGACCGCGTTATCCAAAAAGATGCTGTCAAGGTACGTACATTGAATACTGCATCTTCAATAGGCCGACCTCAAGGAGGGTCGCATTGTTGGCTGGCGTCAGACCAGCATACATACACCTGCCTAAGACCACTCAGCAGCCTCCATACCTCTATCTTCCATCCTTTGAGCCCCCGCTGCTCTGCAGACGCAGCGTCCACTGAGCCACTCACAATCGTGCCTTTTGGCGACCCAAGGGGAGATCCCGCTGCTGTGCAAGGCAAGCCGCTTGTTTCCCTCCGCATGATTGGCCTGTCCGGCCGGGGACGCTGGCCTGGGCGCCTAAATCGTTCCCGCTGTGCCTCAATTGTCTCCACGACCAGGTAGACTGCTGTCGTTTCGCCCGCTGATGCGACGCTGCTTTCTGCTGTCATGGCTGTTCATCCAATGTAGACTTCGCCAATGCCGATCAGTGTTGTTGGCTCAGTGAGATCCAGGTTCGCAAGCAGCATGGAGGCCTGCGGGTTCGGAAGCTGGCCACGGTATACCGAGTACAAAGCACCTTGGTACTTTGGGAGATGCGGAGCGAATCCTGAGTCGCTTCTGCCGTCTATGCTGCACCCCACCAGAGCGTGTCGCACAGAATGCTGTGGCTGGCATATAACTATTCTAAGCTGCTCAGATGCAGGAGGCTCCGAGCCTTCATCCTCGTCCTTTCAGTCTATCTCAACCAGACGTCTTGTCTCTTCCTCTTGATGCAGGACTGAGAGAAATTCGCCGTCTGCCATGTGAAATAACATCGGACGATGCGGTGCTCGACTACCTCCCCTGCTTCCGTGTGCCTAGAGCTTCCACCAAAGCCAACATGAAACGTTCGCCAACCTCCGTTCTTTTTCTTTTATTCACTATTAGTTGTGCTGTCAGGGCTCTCAAAGTAACGCCTGGGTCGCCTTGCGCCGAATCTTGTCTCGATTCGTCGACTGGAAACCCATTCAAAGCCTCCGACTCTACGACAAACTCGACGGACGTCAGTTGTAAGGATCTCGACTACTCCACCACCGACGTGGGCATCAAATTCAGAAAATGCTTGGAATGTCTGCAAACAAGCCAAAGGGCCGACAATGGGGAGTCTGATTTGAAGTGGTTTATATGTAAGTGGCTACGGCTGATGCGCCAAGAGTCGATTCTCTGAACCCAACACTCAACCAATGTCCAGACAATCTGCGATACACCATTACAACGTGTCTCTTCTCCGAGCCTGCAGCACCACCAAATGGCACCGTCCACTCGCTGTGCGACATTGACAAGGCGTGCAAACCATTGAAAGCGCCGATGACGAACGATGGAGTCAAATCTGTACCCAACGATACCTGGAGTTACTGCACTGCCAACGATGGAGCTTTCATGGGGTCGACTCTCTCGCCATGCATCAGCTGCCTTCAGGCGACCGAGGGCGAGGCGTACCTCTCCAACTGTATGGCCCTTGCCTGGGGCGCGTGTCACTCGGCACCAGGCTAACGTGTCACAGTCATGACGGCTCTGGAAGCCGGTTGCAAGCAGGAGCCTAGAGACGGCCATTTGTTAGGCATCAGTGGCAGTGTCTTTTCCGTGAATGCCGTCAACATAACGGCCCCCATCACCGAGGGCAAAGACACCCAAGGAGGTGGCCTACCCCCAAGTGCCATCGCTGGCATTGTCATCGGCGTCGTATTTGTGTTCGTCGCTGCCGCTGCTCTGTTCACTATTTACTGGCGTCGCCAAAAGACGTTCAACGAGAGGGATAATACGCAATACTACGGAAGTCACTCAACATCTCCTGGCTACCTGCCCCGCGGCGATTTGGAAACGTCGCAGGCATACCGTCGATACTACACGGGAAACGCCTTCCACGACAAAGCAGCACCCCCTTACACGTCATCAGGCGATTACTACGATCAAGTAGAAGCCGAGATTCAGTCCTCAGGGAAAAGGCATACTCGTGATCTTCGTTCCCGCAACTGCAGACCAGGCAGCGACATGCCTACCCACGCAGCATACAAGTCTCAAACAGC
Source organism: Tolypocladium pustulatum (assembly GCA_024340155.1). NCBI lineage: Eukaryota > Fungi > Ascomycota > Sordariomycetes > Hypocreales > Ophiocordycipitaceae > Tolypocladium > Tolypocladium pustulatum. Next base: position 28,904 of record JALHBY010000022.1, read on the forward strand.
TTCTCGAATGGCAGGTCAAGCCGGTTCAGTACGACCGCCATCGCCACCTGCTGCTGCTCACGTGCCGGAGAGAAGCAATACACCGGATTCATTTGCAATTCAGGCATATCTCACGGCAGCTGAGGATTCCGCTCGGCTAGCTACCCACGCACCTTTTCCAGCTCCGGAGCCGACGTCGCGTCTTAGCCGGGCTCCTAAAATTCCTTTCCTCACCCTCCCATCTTTGCCGAGACTGCGCATTCCGAAGAAAAACAAGCATGTGATGATTCCAAACGAAACGATGACTCCTGGCGGTGCACATCGGGGGCACGAGATGAATATTTCAAACCCCGTCATGAATCAGGATGCCAGGTTTCACGACAGGCCAATCGGTGGACCACCGGCCGTGCCCATAGAGCGCCCACCAAGCACAAGACAGCAAGATATCTTCTACTATAATGACGAGTATATCGAGGTGCCACTGCGGAGCGGGAAGAGCACGCTCTACGGATACTGAAGGACAACGAAGGAGGCAGTAGGAAGGTACTGAAATGTGTATTTCATTTGCGGTGATGGCTGCTGAGGAATAGGCGCGAGATGTGGCCAATGTTTTGTACTTCGTGGCCGTCTGCTGGCAAAGGTTTGGTGTTATGGGTCATGGGACTTGATTACACTGCGATACCATAGTCGCTATGCTGGTGATGGGTATTGGTGAAAAGGACTCTTTTACAAACCTCATATTCCTTCGACACCAGCTGCTACTTCTACCTCGTGATAACTAGGCTTACTTTCAACCAAGCCGATGCCCGCGGCCCCTGGTACGCCAGGAGTCTGGCAAGGGACCCTCCGAAGTGCCAGTGCTCTGACCAGACGCCTGATCGGGCGATCGAAAGGCAGCAGCTCCCAACCCGTTTCTCCGCACTGATCCAACGGCTCGAACGGCTGTCGTCAGGAACCGGGGAGTTGGGATGATGTTTCTCCCGCCGCCATACTCAGGCCAGATCCTCGTCAAAAAGTTATACAAGTGGGCTGCAAGCAGGCCTTGGACTTGCAGCAGAATATTCGTGATGCCGCCGGGGAAGAGGAGGTTGATAAGGAGCATGGCGAACGGGGTCAGCTGGGCGGGGATGGTGATAAACATGTAGCTGACTTTCATTCCTCGCTGCTCCTGGGTCACGGTGTAGCAAAGTGCCAGGATCAAGGCTTGCAGGAAGCTGACGTAGCCGAAGCCGGCCAGGTAATTTATGGTCTGAAGCTGGAGTCAGCTTCGAACTCTTCTACGCGCTGAAAAGAAGTATGCAAGTAGACAAGAAATGTAGGAGCTCATAAAAAACCACTTGAGTGAATAGAGGATCACACAAGCCATCCATAAGTCATCCACCATGCCTACACCGCAGAGCAGTCCTGATTTTGCGAATGATGGACTGTCCGAAGTGCAGGGGTAATCTTCCTCATTTTCAGGAACCGTGATAGCTGTGGATGCAGTACACTATCCGGGCAGATAGATGAGGTGTGGCTGATGCAGCGGGAGTGGGAGATGCACATGGCACGCGAGAGTAAGATGTTGGTAGGCGGAGCATAGGCACAAGCTTACCATGATGGTTCCTCCGACGAACATCAGGTACCAGACCAGATCCTCTTTTCGGGGGAATCGAGGATTACTTATCTCCAGCTGACTCAGGTAGGAGTAGAGGAAGTAGGTGTCAAACAGCAGACCCAGACCGGAGCCGGTGAGCAGAAAAGACGTTCCAAAGCGCCAGAGCTGGGGCGGGAAATTCCATATGAAGTTCGGGTGAAATATGAACCAATAGCCGGGCAAGAGGCCTAAATGAACGCCAAGGGACATGAGACATGCAGCGGTTGCAAGAGTCCTGCAAGAGTCAGTTACACGCCTCGGCAGAAGAACGAGAACGGGCATTCTTACCTAGACAATGGCGGCAACTGCCAATAACTCTCAAGAGATAGCTCTGCCATGACGGGCAACTTTGCTCAGGAAAAGTGCAACGCACAACTATGTGATGCTGCAAATAACAGGCGTGGCAGGAAAATCAACTTGAAGCAGCTTCAGCAGCAGTTTTGAGACAGAGCACCATATACGACGGCACCAGGCAACGAGGCTGGCGTTGTCATTGTTGGTGGTGTCGTGTCATCTTTGGGGAGAGGATGGACGAGCAGGCAGAAGGAAAAGGTTTTGCTGGCCTCTGGCTGCGCAGGACATTTTGTGGCGGCGCAGAGCCTCCACTATTCCAGTAAGGGAGGTGATTGCGCTTAGCGGGGCGTTGTGGGGGCCTGCAGGCGGACCTTGCGAGGTACCCTGCACCGAGCTTATGTCCTGATCACGGAAGCTCGGCCGGCACGGAGTGGATGAGATGCTCGTATGACCGCTGCTCTTCAAATTAGGAGCGGCATGAATTTCATCAGAGAACATAATTGGATCAAGATTTCACTGTTCCCGAGATCCAGGTGTTTCGATGCCCACATTGGATTCACGGCTGTCAACAATTCGTATTACACACCCGGACGGCAACATGGTCAACATCAAATCGCACGATGCGATGAAGAGCGACGAGGCCAATGAGGCCGCCTGGGAAGCTGGCAAAGGAGTCCTCATCGGAGCAGCCAAATGGGGAGCCGCCGCGGCCGTACTAGGAGCAGCTGGCTTCGTCTGGTCGCCGATATACAAAGCAACCACCATTCAGTTCAAAGTGTAAGGCTGCATAGCTCTCACACCATCTCACGTGGCAACACGGCTTACCCACCTTGATGCAGGTACCTGCAAATGTCCGGCATGGTATTTGGAGGCATGATTGAGGCGGATTGGCGCTTGAGGCAGCACGAGCACCAGATGAGGATGCAGAGGCGGTGGCTCAAAGAAAAGGCCAAGTGGGAACGGTACGAGCAAGAAATTGCGGAAAAGAACGACAAATGACGGGACATAATACTTGTAACAGCAATTCTCAAACACGGCCATTGAGCCGAACATGGGAGAGACATTTCCGGCGATTCAACGCCTGTACATAGCTCACAAACTGTAATACAATCATTTCAACTCCAACGCCAATCATGCAGCTGCTGTCCATCTCTTTGTTTGCACCTCATTTCGCAACAAACTTTTTCGGATCCATGTTGATCTTGCAGAGCCGGGCGACGCACCCGCTCAGCTGGAGCAGCGTCTGCACACCCTCTAGAATCTTCATATGCGTGAAGCCAATCTCCTTGATGAACTCGAGCTTCGAATGCTCGCTCAGCGTCGGAATGGTCTTGGTCACTTTGAACATGGTGCTGATGATGTCGTGGCTGGAGTACCCCAAATCCCACAACTCCCGCAAGGTATCCAATGCAGAATCCACGTTGCCCTCGTAGCATGCCTTGAGCATGGCCTGAACTTTGATTGGATGCGGCGAGTCGACGACCTTGAAGACATTGTCGCCTGAGACGAAGCCGAAGCCAGCGAACGTGGACTGTAGGTTGTTGATGGCCTGTCGCATGTCGCCTTCGGCGCTGAAGACAAGTGCCGCTAGGCCGTCATCGCTATATTCGACCTTTTCCGCCTCGATGATTTGAAGCAGCCGCTTGACGACTTGTGCATCGGTGAGCTTAGCGTATCGGAGAATGGCGCATCGTGATTGAAGCGGCTCGATGATCTTGTTGGACTGATTGCAGGCGAAAGCAAATCTCGTCGTGTTGGAGTAGATTTCCATCGTCCTTCGCAGGGCTTGTTGCGCTCCAGAAGTCATGCTGTCGGCTTCATCCAGGATTACCAGTTTGTGTCTGCCGGCGGGTAGCGTGACCTTCTTTTGTGCAAATCCCTTGATTCTGTTGCGAACGACATCGATTCCTGCAGGGAATAATTAGAGCGCGTCGGTTGCCGCAGCTTCGGCACTGCCATACCTCGCTCGTCACTGGCATTGAGCTCCAAAACCGCCTCTTTGTACGAGTCTCCCAGCATCTGCCGAGCCAGACACAATACGCTCGTTGTCTTTCCGATACCCGGCATGCCAGAGATGATAACATGTGGCATGTTGCCCTCCTTGGCGATGATTTTCAGTCGCTCAATCGTTTCTGTGTTGCCGACGACGTCGTCCAGAAAGACGGGGCGGTACTTTTCGACCCTGCGCGGGATGTCAACGATTGTCGTCTACGCCGGCATGGGACTTCCTACCATGGTAGCTCATAAGTAACTGAGCCATTGGAAGAAACAGCGAGGGCTGCCTTTGACGCTGCGGTCGAGGACTCGCCCTTCTCTTCGGCTTTCGCAGCGGGCATTTTGGCGGAGAATTGGTGAAGATGGTCAAACTCACTTTACGCGCTCTGGGAGACGCGTCTTCAACAGTGTCCCACGCTGGCGGGCAGGCTTGGATGGTCCGTGCACACCAACCTGCCACCGCCTTTGGCTTATCGGCGGCAAAACTATCGCTACCAGCAACTTTTTTTACGGCCTGCCAGAGAGAATCATCATCAGAACAGCACCCACCCCACCCAACTCCTCAACGAGGCATAACCAGCGCTTCCCTCTTCGATTGCCCGTATCGACTAGAACAAGATCTCGACCCTCGAGTCAAAAGCAAATACCCAGAGCCGGCGCCATGGGTGTCGCCAAAAAGACGAGAAAATTTGGCCAGGTGAGTACCTCCTTATCGATAAGCGCTGCGCCAGGCGTTGGTCGTTTCGAGACGAACTGACGCGGTGGAATCGCAGGTCAAGCGGATGATCGGACAACGCGATGCACGGCTGAAGGTGAACAAGGAAAAGGCAGAGCTGGAAGCAAAGGCCAAAGCAAAGGCCAAGACAGTCAACGGCGAGCTCGTCCGCGAGGCGCCGCAGATGCCCAGCAACATGTTCTTCCAGCACAATACGGCCCTCGTACCGCCGTACAACGTCCTGGTCGATACCAACTTCCTCTCGCACACGGTGCAGCGCAAGCTCTCGATGCTCGAGTCCATGATGGACTGCCTGTACGCAAAGTGCAACCCCATCATCACGTCATGCGTCATGGCCGAGCTGGAGAAGTTGGGCCCCAAGTATCGGCTTGCGCTGCGGGTGGCGCGCGACGAGCGCTGGCAGCGCCTCGAGTGCGACCACAAGGGTGTCTACGCCGATGACTGCCTCGTGGATCGGGTTTCGAAGAACAGGATATACATTGTCGGGACCAACGACAAGGCGCTGAAGCAGCGGTTACGAAAGATCCCCGGTGTGCCGCTGATGAGCGTCGCGAGAGGCAAGTACGTGATTGAGCGGTTACCGAATGCGCCGGACTCTTAGGAAATGCATTAATTCAACATTGAGCGATTTTTGATTCACGCTGAGCAGCTGCATTGCTCTCTGACCGTGCCGTGTTGAAGTCGTGATGAAATGGAGTTTAGCACACTAGCTCCGAACGAACTGGGCCGTTCCGCCAAAGAGTACGACGTCGGATGCAGCCGCTACCCGACATTTATTACACTCATCACTCACGACATTGAACTTCTGTATAACAAACATATCAAGTGTCGCCCACTGTGCGGCTATCCAATCCAAGTCAGATTCAAAAGCCCCGTCACATCTTTCCCAGGAGATCTTCTCCTAAATATACTCAATAGCCAGTACCCATGGTCGACTCTAGCACGAGCGACACGTCGCCCCCCCCGGAGCATCCAGCCGAGCCTCACCCTCATCCCCAGAAACGCACCCGCGTTCTCCTCTCTTGCGCACCCTGTCGCACCTCCAAACTCAAATGCGACCGCGGACAGCCATGCAGTCATTGCGCGAAGAAAGGCCGTGAAGACCTGTGCGCGTACGCGCCCCGGCCGGCCGCGCGGAGGAAGCCTGCGCCAAAAGGCATGTCCGCGCGGCTGAAGCGCCTGGAGGGCATGGTGCGAAACATGATGGATGGTGAAGAGGCTGCAGGGCGGCCGCGCGAGCAGCAGGAAGCGCCTCTCGTCAAGAGCCATATGGTGCGGGGGGAGAGGGGGACGACGTACGTGGGAGCGACGCATTGCATGGCCATGCTGGAGGATGTGAGTTTCATGGGAACAGTGCAGATGGATGTGAATGTTACTGATGGCCTGTAGATTGAGGACTTGAAGACCTACTTTGACGACGAAGACGACGAGGATGAGGGCGCTTCACCATCGGATGAGCTGAGTGGACCGGAGATGTTGCTCTGGTCCAAGGGAGGGCCGGGGAATAGAGATGAGCTTCTCGCTCAGCTACCGGAGCGGCATGTTGCTGATCGACTCGTCACGAGATATTTCTCATCCATGAGCCCTTCTCAACGTGAATTTTTCTACCCGACCCAGTTTGTGCAAGAGATTAACAGCTTCCAGATATATTGCACCGACCGACCTTTACAAGAACGGTAAGTCGAGTTTTCTGCTTTACGACTGACTCATCTCGATCTGACAACTCCCAGTATGCTCGCTTCTGGCAAGATCCCAGCTCCGTCTCACTCCATTGGATTGCCCAGCTCTTCATGATTCTTGCCCTTGGCGTCTACTTCAATAACATTGCCGCCCCGCACGAAATCGAGGTCGACTCCACGCTTCCCGTTCACGATCGCATCAAGCAGTATCGCTCCTGCGCCGGCTGGGCACTTATCTGGGGCAAGTACACACAGCCCTCAGCCGACACCCTCCCCGGATTTATGCTTTACGTCGAATCTCACTTCCTCTTCAGCCGCGCCGCGCAGATGAACTGTTATGTGCTAAGCGGCGTGTGCCTCCGGTTGATGCTCAAGATGGGGCTGCATCGGGACCCGAGCAAATTGGCGAGCATAGCGCCGTTTGAGGCCGAGATGCGCAGGAGGATGTGGAACTTGGTGGTGCAGCTTGAGTCGCTGGTTGCCTTCCACATGGGGCTGCCGAGCATGCTTCAGGGTATCGAGGCAGACACTGCTATTCCGCGAAACCTCCAAGATGAGGACTTTGACGAAGATTCAACAGTTTTGCCGCCAGGCCGGCCGGAGACGGATTACACGCAAATGACGTACCCGATTCATAAGACAAGGATCCTCAAGGTGTTTGGACAGATTGCTCAGCAGGCTCACGCCCTCTCGTCGCCGAGTTATGCTGAGGTCTTGAAGTTGGACAACTTGCTTCAGGAGACGTGGAAGAGCTTACCGGGCTTCATGGCAGTGCGCCCTTTGGACGAGTGCGTTGGTGACGCACCCTCGCTGATCATCCAGCGATTCGGCCTCGCAGCGCTTTACAATAAGTGTCGATGCGTCCTCCATCGACAGTATCTGGCCGAGCCTGTGCCAAATCGAGAGCACGACCATTCTCGAAAAGAGTGTCTCGACGGCGCCATAACCCTGTTGAATTATCAACACATCATATGGAAGGCGTGCAAGCCAGGCAACGTGCTGAGCCAAAACGGATGGTTTGTGTCGTCGCTTGCCGTCCACGACTTTCTCCTCGCTGCCTTCGTAGTCTACATTGTCATTCAGGACGACAACTACTCGGACGTGGAGGGGGGGTCCAACTGGACGAACAGGCAGGGGCCGATGCTGACGAAGGATGAGCTGAAAGATATTCTCAGACGCTCCCATACTATCTGGTCCGACATAGCTACCGAGAAAGAGGAGTTGAAAAAGACGGCGGACACTGTGGCCACTATCTTGGCAAGACTTGGAATTCCTGTTGTCCCCAGCGCGGGCCTTACAGGAAACGCGGTGAATCAGTCAACGGGCAGCTCCGGCTACGAGACGTCCTCGAGCTGGCCATCGACGGCACCAAAGTCGTCGACCGCGGCTTCAAGCGACGAGCTGAAATCTTTCTCCAAGCTCGGGCTGAGACGTAAGTACGAGCAGTTGGCCCGACAAGATTTGCAGTTTGCTAACGGCACAGCAGGACCTGGCTCAGGGCCAATGCATTTCGCCCCGGGCCAACAAGCCAATCTGCCCCTGGACATGAATTTTTCAGGACCGAGGGCTACGGGAGAGGCTCTGCCTAGCAACTTGGATTTTGATGCATCGTGGATGTCGGTGGATAACATGGACTGGGTGAGTAATTTTTTGAAAAGCGATGGATTTCCTTGACGAGATTTCCGCCTACTGACTGTAATTGCAGCGATATGTGGACGTCTCCTTGGCACGCAGCGTCACAGCCGGCACCATGGACGAATCTACTCGTACTCAAACTTGGATGGAAAGATTGCCGTTGGACAACCTGGATATACTGGATCCCGCCGGCTGGACTCAGTCATCCGAAGATGTCGGCACATACCAGGCAGGCTGACTGCTTCTTATGAAAGCGAGAGTGTATTCGTGCCATTTGCCTCTCATACTCGGCTCCCTTCACCTTGTTAAACAAATCGCTGCCCAATATGACGGCCGAGGTCTCGCCTGATCGGAAGATAACGAGACAACAGTCTTCTGCAGACTGCATGTGAACGAGAGATAAGGCGCTCTTCGAGGTCGGTTCCCTGGCCGGTGCCTTCATACCGTTCCACACCAGCGAGCCCCGGGCCAGGGTGAAAGATCAACGTGACCTCCGAGCGCCGCGGGTTGATAAGGCAAAGCAGCAAAGGGTTGCCGCCGAGCATGCGTTTCCGATCAGCTGCGTCCCATCTTGCCGTAGTCTGAGCGCCTCCGTCCGCCCGTCGCCAACTAAGGCAGGTACAGGATTTCGCCGGGGCAAAAGGGTACTGTATGAGCCGAAATATCTATGCGTCCAACTCAAAGAGCTTGATAACAGCCCGGGTCTTGGGACAGGTCGTCTACGCTTTGTCCAGTGAGCGGCGCTTTTCCCCGCAAATCTAAAGTTGGCCGATACACGAACAGGGGGATGCATAACTTTTGCGACGCCGTGTAAACAGTATGCGAAGATAGATAAGGCATCCTTGTACTGGCACAGGGTAGGATAATTTACAATTCACATTTCGCATGCTCAGCTCGGGCTGGCAGCTGCTCATTCTGCTCTCTTGCCAAGCGACCAGCTAATGAGGACAAATACGTGCTGCACACTCGCAATGGGAAGGCCGTTGCTTGAGTGAGAGGACTAAGATGACAACTGCCTCCAGGCGAGTTCGAGCCCCAGGTGGATCCCTCAACATCGAGGCACGTAGCATGTACGAGTATTCGTATTCTTACACGCTTGCATGATCTGTTGTCTTGGCCTGGGACTCTAAGCCTTGGCCGATGCAGGAGACTCGGCCGCAGGCTTCATTTGCGAAGCAGGACGATGGGGTTGAACAGCTGTGCATGAGTATTGGTCCCTTGCAATTGCGGGGGAGACGACGGCAGCCCCACGATGTTGTCCCCGGGCGGCAGAGGAGTGAGGCGACGAAGCTTACGAGTACGGCAAAGATAGGCAGGTCCCTGAACGAGACGGGCTAACAAAGGCCCAGCAGACAACTCCATGATTCAACGATGAGCTCCTCCCGGCGGCGTGGAGCTCATGAGATGAAGGGAAAACATTTGCCATGGCGCGTGACACGACTAGCTTCGCCCTTTTGCAGCTGCGAGATTGAAAGATGGAGAAGTTAAATTGGAACCTCGAGCGTTCCACACGATGTCGTCCGAGGCGCCGCGTTGGTGTTGTTGCTACAGCGGGTCGGGGACTGGAGCTTCACTGGCGATGGCAGCGCATTAGCGGGCGATGCGGGCCGTCATGCAGGCCTCGACGCAGCAGAAGGACCACGGCGACCGGCCGTCCAAGTCTGGTGACCCTCGGACGCCACCAGCTGCGTCGGTCGAGGAGCCCGCTGGAACGTGGTTGATTGCAGGCCAGTGGGCAAATCAGTTGGGGAAGCTCTTCGTAAGGAGAATGAGAAATGGAATCGCCTCAAAATTTTCTGACTGGCGAGCCCGGCCAAACTTTTACCTAATCCCGACGCAGCTATACCCACGCTTGTGGCTCGGTGTCTCGCACCACACGTTGCAGCACAGGACAGGCACTCGCAAGGGGACCGGCCCGCGGTGTGAGGTCTCCGCCACTTCGAGCTTATCAAGGAGCAAGCATCGGATGAACGCTGGCCGGCCGTCCTTGTCTCGTTCAGCGGCGTGGGTGCGGCTGTTGGGGCAGAAATAGTATTGGATGTCAGTCATGCAGGGGTTTACTTGTACCTCGCACAGATAGGCACGACCAACGTTCACCGACGAGCTGATCGTTGCCGAGCCTGCGACTCTGCCTGCCTGAACAACGGGAGCTGTCCCGAAGTTCTGATGCAATTGGCGAGAATCCAATTGGACCAGCGTCACCGCCATGGGCTCGTGCTAGATCCCAGCCCTCTTGCTACCTCGGCCGTCTGCAGGGTACGGCAAAGAACGGGCGCAAATTGAGGCGCGTGACAGCGACACTTCGCCAGTTGCTTCATGATGGCATCGATACGGGCCGTCCAGTCTCCTGGAGGTTCCCGATCCGGCAGCTGGCGTACACTCAAGCCACGGACGCTTTTGTCGGTGGCTGTCTTCCAACATCTGTTTGCGACAGTCAGCCAGTCGACCTACTCGGAAGGCTTGGTCGACGGCGCCCGCGGAGTCGCGACAGACTGATATCAGCAGAAACGCCCGACGAGCCATGTAAGTGGCCCGATTGGCCGACCCCAGACTCTGAGCGAAGAGGCTGCCGCAGGGCCACCCAAGCAGCCTCCTTTTGGCCCGATTGGTCGTGAGCTCGCGGCGCTTCTGGACCAACGAGACCCCGTCAAAGCCGCCGTGACCAGGGGCCGGATTCGCTGCGATCGCATTCGTGGCCGGCGGAGCGCAGCAGCGCATGTGTGCGTGCCCGTGTAAGTTGCAGGGGGTGTATACATACGGACGACCATTCCAAGCCTGCAGGTGGTGGTCATGGTATGCACAGCACAGTCTTTCGTAGCACGAGGGCTATACGTAGGCTTAATATGGATAAAAGGTACCTTGGGTAGAAGGGGTTGCCAGCTTGTGGCACAGCTTGCCAGAGCACATTCTCTGCAGCTGGATTGGTGGAGAGACGACCAAAGGTCGGGTGGCTGCTGCTGAGTCGTTAGTTGGTGTCCTGCGACCGCGCCAGATCAAACTTTTCGACCGTCACTGATAAGAGCTGCCTGGCTTTATCTCTGTCCCGACGGTGACCGCTCGTACTCCCTACACGCGCTACAGACCACTGCGGCGCGGGCTCCTGCCGATACGGTACTTTTGTCACCAGTACCTCTACGGGTAGGGTACTTTGCTCGGTGGGCTTTGTTTGCGCCTGGTCCCTCGTCAGACGTGCCTGCCTCGTTTGCGGCCCTGCGGACGGGCTGCTACCAGCAAGGGCAGGAGCAATCTCTCCTCCATCGTCATAGACATCACCTCTCCTTGCCTTGTCCTCCATCATAACGCTCAACAAGCACCGTAATCCCGACGTCGTCGTGCATCGTTTTCGACATCGTCTCTGGCGCTTGTTCACATCTCCCCATCTCGCACACGCCCGCCGACATCCGCGCCGTGTCTTGCCGGACCCCACCATCCGATCTCGTCCTCGCACACCGTCCAGAATTCGCCGCTTCTTGCTTTCTTTTGCGGCTGCAAATCGTCAACTGGCAGGCCGTTGAACTTGCATTGTCGCGTGCAGTAGCAGAACCGAGCCAATAGTCCTAGGCCAGACTCACTCACTCCCTTGCGCCTTGCGCCAACTTTGACTGCGGCGGCGGCGTCAAATTGAGAACCCCTGCAACGCCCTCACGTCGAACGAGCCGGCATCGGGCAGGCTCCTGAGGTTGCCCGCCAGCACCGCATCATAGCCTGCGCCATTCGCAAATTCATTCGAAGCCGCGCCGCCTGAACATAGGCATCGCCACCCATATCACGCGGCGACGAGAATCGCGCTACCTACAGCCCCCAAATACCCTGTTGTGCGGCCTCGCCGTGCTGAGTGCATTGGCTGGCGCTTCTCACCTTCGCCCCGGTCGTTGGCCCACTGCCGTACGTCCGTTTTACGTACAGACACTCCGCTCATTGTTCATGGGCTGAGATACCGGCCCTGCGACCCTGCGACCCTGCGCAACCCCCCACCAGTGCACATCGACCTCGTCTATCGCAGGCGGGCTGTCGTGCAACGACTACGGCGGCTTCGCCTTTCTACCAAATCTCGATCTTCGAGAGGCTTGTCCGTTCTTGCCTCGTCGTCGATCCATCGCAGTACCACTTCGAGACCCGCGGTTTCTGAGCCATGCCGGCTCAGATTACCGGCGCCATGACGGGAAGCATCCCCATCCGCATCGCTGACGACCAGACCAACGGGTACCGCAAGCAGCACAAGCACTCGCGATCCTCCTACTCAGAAGCATCCCCGCTCGCCGGTTCAAGAAATAACTCCCTGACATTCCGACCCTCAAAAAGGCTCTTGTCTTCTCCTAATAAGACAATCGCAATTATCAACGCGAGCGGGCGACAGGCCGCCTCTTTTATCCGTGTCGCGACCGCCGTTGGGTATCGCGTACGCGCGCAGCTACGGAATCTTGAAGGCGTTGTTGCGACAGAGGTGTCGACGAACCCGAATGTGACCGTACTCGTCGGCGAGCTCTATACAAGACATGAGCCTACAGAGGCCAACAAGGACGTCACCCAGAACGGCCCCATTTCCGGGGTCGGTGTCAATCATGAACTGATCTCAAGTCTCTTCCGCGGCGCCCAGCTTGCCTTTATCAACACCACTTTCTACGGCGACGAGGTTCAGATCGGGGTGGCCCTTGCGGATGCTGCCAAGAAAGCTGGCATTCAGCACTACGTTTACTCGTCCATGCCTGATCATGCTGCCTACAACAAGAATTGGCCATCATTGCCACTGTGGGCCGCAAAGCACAAGGTCGAGGACCACATCAGAGAACTCAAGCTTCCAGCCACTTTTGTCTATACGGGCATCTACAACAACAATTTCACCTCGCTTTTGTACCCTCTCTTTTGCATGGAGCTTCAGCAGGATGGGTCCTTTATCTGGCGAGCGCCTTTCCACGAGGATGCCAAGCTTCCTTGGCTAGATGCTGAACATGATGTTGGGCCCGCCATTCTACAAGTCTTTAAGGATGGAGTGTCGAAGTGGAACGGGGAGCGGATTGCCCTGGCATACGAATGCCTCTCCCCAACAGAGGCATGCAAGCTCTTCTCTCGCGGCGTCGGTCGTCCTGTGAAATACGTGAGAGGCCCCATCGAGGTCAAAGTTCGCATCCCCACGGGGTATCGAGAGCAGCTCGAAGCGTTAGAGAAGCTGTTCACGCCGGACGAGACGGACCCTACAAAGCAGCCCCCCTATTTTGGTGACGCGAAGCTGGAAGCAAGTTACCCCACCGAGTCGCTCGAGCTGTGGGAAGGCCCCCGAGGCCTTGAGGAATATGCCAGAGAAATGTTTCCGCTCGAGGAGGAGGCCAACGGTCTGACCTGGATGCTTGACGAGGACGACGAGGACGAAAAGATTCAAGCCGCTGCCACCTCGGTTGAGCAGCTGACGATTCACGACGACGACGCTGACGAGTCCGACGATGACGACGAGGGGCTCGTAATGAGGGGTATGAAACGAGACGAGGAGCAGTGGCTCGCGTAGTGGCGGCAATGCTCATCTCGGACAGTATCTCGGGACCTGCGCTTGGACAAGGTACTTTTGACGGGGGAAAACTTGCATGGCAGCCCTAGGAGCTGGAATCACCAGTATTCATCTTGCAGTTTCGGTACGGAGTACCTCGTGCATTACTTTTAGGGTGTCAACTTTAGCGTAAACTTTGGAGTCGGAGTCTGTGGAAGAGGGGACGCAAAAAGGGGCTGGGATTTGCAATTTTCGAAGGGACTGTCAAGAGCCTGGGCTTTTGTCATTCATGGCCGCTACTTCTTTTTATTTCAGGACCCACAAGTTGACCATGAAGCATCATCGTCGATAGAGGATGTTTACCAGAATCAACAAAGTGATGAGGACCAGCTACAGCATCTCGGATGGATGTGACCAGTCCATTTGACATTCGCGGGCTGGTAATGATGCTGCGCAGTATACTTGCATACTCTATGTATGTTTTGTTGTGACATGCCATGATCTAGGAACTTAAATATCCCCATGCCTTCTTTCTCCTTGTTGACGAGAAATTCCCCTCTCCCTTTCTGTTCGTCATTGCCCCCCAGCATCACCCACCTCATCACTGCATCTCATCGCCCTTCATTGCATAAGGCGACTCCGCGTCTACCTTTTTGCCCATGCTACCCTCGGGCAACTCGTTGAGATCATCCTCGTGGACGTCGAGGCCACGGAACTGGAGATAGAAACAGGTGCCCGCAACGGCCGCGAGGATGGCAACGACGCCATAGTTCCAGACAAGGAGCGGGTCCGCGGCGAGACCGACGAGTGCCTGGCCGAAAACAGCGGCAAAGGCGACCATGAAGAGAGCGACGGCTTGAACCATAGAGCGCATGTTCTTAGGGGCTTTGGAGTAGGCGTACTCGAGCGAGGGAATGGACGCAAAGACCTCGGACAGGGCGATAAGGACGTAGGAGCCCGTCTGCGCCCAGACACTAATGTCGACAGGCGGACATCTGACCAGCTCACCCGTGTCCTCGTCTAGCATCATGCCGGAGGCGTTGCGTCCGCATACGGACTTTTGGTAGATGAAGTGCTGAAGGACAGCGGCCCAGATCATGGCGGCGCAGCCGACGAAGAAGCCGGCAGTGATTTTCTTTATGGGAGTCAGGCGAAAGCCAGCCTTGCGGAGAGCCGGGTAGACAACGAAGTCGTTGAGTGGGATGAAGATGAGTAGCGCGATAGGGTTGAGGTTGGAGAGTATGTCGTTAGGGACGCCATTGCGCTGGAGGACAGCGGCCTGGGAAATTAAATTATTGTTGACTGGATATCGTTAGCTGCGATAATTCGCCCTGACAAGAAAGCTGTCCAACTTACTCTGGTTGTAGCAGAGCCAAAACATTGGAATCCAGCAGAATACGGCGCAAGCAGCGAACCCGCGCCGCAGCTCGTCGACCCAGGCGTCGTCAAAGGTCATCCACTTGGGCCGCGTCTCGTGAGTAAATTTCGACGGCTTGACGTTCTCCCAAAATGTGCCGTCGTGCATGTTCTTCCAGGTTCGGAGCGGGTTGATGGACCAGCGGCCCCTCTGAGCCAAGAACCAGGTCCGCAAGGCGGGCACAAGCACAGAGCCATCCGGTTCGCGTCGGACATAGCGCTTGCGGCCCCAGACCATGATGAGGGGGCACAGGCTGAGCACGACGGTGGGGAGCGTGAAAGAGAGGTAGAAGCCGACGTGCATCTCCGCGTAAACCATGCTAATCTGGCCGATGAGGGCGCCAACGTTGATGAAGAAGTAGAACCAGTTGTAAATGCGTTCGATGGTAATGGCAGGGTTAACAATGACACGCTCCCCGGACTTAAGTGTCTTCACGACCATGTGCTGGTCGCCGAGCTGCTCGACAATCAAGCAGCTGATGTTGGGCTTGAAACCGCCGGTACCGACACCGATGGTGATGAGACCGATGATCAAGCAGGCCATGGCAGCACCCTGGTTGACAATGACGGGCGGTATAGCAGACATGATGACAATAACGTGGCCGAAGATGCTGACGCTGAGGGCAGTATTGATGGTCTTGTAGCGACCCCATTTCGCATCCGCGACCCAGGCACCAAAAAGTGGCATGAGGAACTGCCAGAATTGGTTAAAGGTCGTGATGCCGGTCGAGGCGCGCTGACCCATTCCCAGGGCACCGGGCTGCTCGGCGCTGGCACCAGTGACGGAGCCCGGAGGAAGCGGTTGCTGGATAAAATTGGTGACTGGCACAGACGGATCAGCTTGAGGTTCGGCATTCGATGAGACGGAGGAGACGACTTACGCACGACCATGCTTCCATAATAAGAGAAACGCTCGCACAGCTCGACGAAAGCAATAGAGAAGAGCTTGAGAGGGATGCGATCCGGGACACGACGCAGCGTGGCAAGCTCCTCTGGGGTCGGAAACCTTTCCGAGTCGCTGGCGAGCGAGTCAATGGTTCCATCTCGGTAGCCATGAGCGGCAACGACAGGTGTTTTCTTCTCGTCTTTGGCCTCAGCGCGCCCCTCGGCGGGTGCTGCTTCGGGCTCTAACGTCTCTTCAGCTAGCATGGTGAAGTGACTCAATGGTCTAGCAAATAACGTGCAATCCGACGAGGAGCATGGGCCACGTCTGTAGAGGCAATCATGGGACCGACTTCTGACGAGAGGGGGCTGGAGAGGACCATATACACTTTTGGCAGCGCATGGACTTTTGTACTAAAACTTAGTCTGGAAGCATACCTCCGTGGGCAGATAGTCGGGGAAGTCTCACTGATTGGCCCTTTTGCCGGGCCTCGACCTCAGGACCGGGTGATCTTATGCTTGGCTTGTATGCATGGCCTTGGATGGCGGCGACGGTCCCAAGGCGGATGTCGCGTGCGGATGAACGAAAGCAAATTGAAGCCCGGCTGGCATTCGCCGTTGAAAACAGAATCTTGGCGTCAGCCCGTGGAGGCGCTGCCAAGCCCAGGCATATTGGAGGGAGCCAACAATGTCGATTCCGGATGGTTGGTACTCGCCAAGGTCGGCTCCAAAGAGTGGAAGTGGTCCTTTGCCTTACCCATTTATCCGCAGGGCCCCTATGCGCATTCTATCACGAGGGTTGAGAGCGATCCTGTGCCTCCCGCATACCACAGGAGAGTCGTGCCTGAAAAGCTATGACAAGCTATCACTGTCTTTGTAGAAGCACTACATCAGGCTTCAAGACCGGATAGGCTGCCCTCACTGGATCGAGACGCAGACCTGCCTGGCCAGGCAATTTCAAAGGAGTTTCGCATCTCAGCTATGCCAACCGCACAACTTTGGGAAGATTCCCACCATCATCACCAGGTTTGTCGCCGAATTGAACCGAGGACAGGACTCAAACGGCTTGCAGTTTGTCTTGCAGTACTGCGATTCGAGATTCACATTCGGTCGGTGCGACGGTGGCGGCCTAGCGTACAGATTAGTTCTTGGCAACCAGGATTCGAGATAGAATTGACGCTCAGCATGGCCAGCAGCTAAGTAGTCAGCGCGGAGCCGGGGAGCTAGTATGGAGATCAAGCCATCGCCTACAGGAACCAGGAGAACTTTGTCGTCGCTGGGGCGTACCTTCAACCTCGCGTCCAATGCTACTATGCAGGTAGTGCAGACCACTATTTAGCGACAAGGGAGGGACGGAGAGCACGGGATGATTGACATTCCCATGGTCTGCACTCGACTGGCATAACATGGCAACTCACCAAGGTGTCGACAGGATCTCCCAATTATTGGTGTTTCGTTCACATGTGAAGCGAAGGTCCGAAGACAAAGGGCCGAAAAGGCAGCTACGAATCGCGGGCCTCGGAAAGATATTCGCTGTGGTGGATCATATTGGCAGAAACGAAGTTGGTGTTGGCGGGTGGTCGTAATACGGTCGTGGTGTAGACCGGAGTTTTGGATGTGCCATCGGCACTTGGCACCGCCCCCCTGCTCCTTCCCCAGTGCCGCTCTCTGGGCCCTTGGTTCAATCACTACCCAGCCCTGACCAACTCCTTGCATCCCCAGAGGCCTCCCCTCCGCCTTGGAAATGCGGAGGGGCTCGTATTTTGCGGCAAAATTATGCGACCTTCCCAATGCTGTCTAATCTACCGTCTGCCGTCTGAAGTGGCTCCAGGCGGCTCCTCTTTTTAAGCTACGACAGGGGGTGAACATGGCGTCGCGGCTACCCTACAGCTTAGCCAGACGTCACGACAACCACTCCACCATGTATAGCGAGCTCCTTGGTATCGAAAGCTAAGGCAGCCTTGGCGAAGAGGACGGTTATTCTCGGTGCAAAGACGCCAAACTACCTCTAGCCTCGTCTTGGCCTGACGGTTTACACATTTTCCATATCCAATCCAGGTAGTTTTGATCTTACTAATGCCAACTGGGACAATCTGGGGGGAAAGTCTGGTGCAAGTTTAGCCGGAAGACATCCTCGTACACGCGGCTCTCTCCGCGTTGCCACGCGTCCATGACAATCTCCAATTTTTTTACGGTGCCTCGACGATGCTGTCGTCGTCTTTAAAGGTTCTGCCTGACGTGGGTAGTGTATGCGGACGGACCGTACTGTACAATTACTACGTGGCTACGTTACCTTACGTGCACAAGCGCCAGTATCGTACATTGAAATTAAAATCAGCGCTGGATTTTCTCCAAGACATCATGTGACAGGCCACCATCTCTAGGCTTGTGAACATCCGCGTTCACTGTCGGTTGCCATCGCATAACGCACGCCCTCGCCAAGTTGGCGAGCAGACCACCGACGAGCTTCTGACTTCGCTGCCTCTTTAAAATTTCCCCTTCAGCAGGTTTGAAATCATCAAGCGGCCCGTGATGCGCGCCGTCTTCCACAACGTCTGGAAGTCCAGCGTGCTCGTGAACCCGTCCGCGAAGCCAAAGAAGAGCATCGGCGGGATCCACCCCCGCGCATACTCAAGCGCAAAGCAACCCTCCGGCATCTTGTATTGCTTGACCTCGCCGCGCCGCATGTGGTGCAGGGTGCCCTGCGGGTACACCTCTGGTGCGTACTCGCCGGGCACAAACGCCAGCTCCGTGCCCGAGAGGATGTAGAAGTAGTCGTCAGCCGTGTGCCGCCCAGAGTGGCCCTCAGTGCCGACGGCGCTTCCTGTGAGGGCATGTTAGTCGTGCATTCTGGGTGGGATAGCAATGAGCATTATGAGCGGATCTTGCTAACCAAAGATGATGAGGTACTCGGTGATGCCTGGATCCAGCAGTCAGTATTCGCGCACGACATGTACACTTGTTAGTGTGTTACGCAGCACTCACTGGCATGGATTATGTACATTGCGCCCATTGCGCCGCCGGCATTGTTAAACATCCACTCTTCTTCGAGGTTGACGTGAGTGGCATGCGTCTCGCTCAATTCCGCGACAATGTACTGCACCACGGCTCGCGTGTCGTTGCCATGCTGCGCGATCCCTCGCTCCGACAAGTCTTTCAGATGGTCCAACTGGAAGACGTAGAACCGGTCTAGGTTCAGCTCCATCAAGTATACCACTGACGAGAGTAGCGCCGTCAGGAGCGCGAGCACAGCCAGGAGACGGCCGATGCCCTGCGCGGGCTGTTGCTGAGGCATTGCGGCGAGCCAAGGGGAGTCTACTAGGAACGAAATCGACCAGAGTTCAATTGGCAAGGGAGCTTGAGCTGGGCCAGAGGATGCGCCCGGCATTATGGGCGTCGTCGCGGAAGTCGTCGCATACATATAAACCACACCTGGAAATCTGCCGCACCTCACCGCTCGGAGCTGTCAGCATCCGCATGGGCCCATACCTGCTCCGGTCCCACCTCCACTCCCATCTCCGCTCCGTCCGCTCCTGCGCCGGGTCCGCGGACAGCGACGGGCCCGGCCCCCAGCTCAGGGCTAAGCACGTAAACGTAGTGTTTACGACGAGAGAGTCTGTGGGCCGGCGAGTATTTCGTGTGATAAGCCCATTCATCTCCGACCGCAAAGCGTCGTCAAACGCCGGTTCCTCCAGTAATCGATGCGTCCGACGCCAAATGCAGTACGATACTTCGTACAAGGCAGGCCCCCCACAGTCAAACTCCGCCGCCTGACATCCCTACAGTGTACAAAGATTCCTTTCTTGGTTCCACCGAGCTTTTCCGTTTTAGTCCATGTCCGAATCCCCCATGCCTTCCGTTTTGTCGGGGTCGTCGGCATCGTCGTCAAGCAGGGCTGTCTGGTCTGCCTCGTCCATATCCACATCATCCATGGTTACATCGCCGTTAGCTTCTCCGTTCATCTTCCTCGCCGCTGCATCTCGGCTGCGGCCGCCAGCACCCTTGTCCCCGCCATTCTCGGCCTCGCCATGTTCCTTTTGTTTCTTGACCACTGCGATAACGCCCAGCTCGTGCTCATGTCCCCTCCAGCGGGCCAAACGCCGCGTTGACCGCCGCAAGGCAGCAGCGTATGAGGTAACCTCCTCGCCGAAATCATCTTCCTCGGCAGCCAAGAGGCACAAGCCTCCGAGGCCTTTTTCGCGGAACGGCCCCGCTCCCTTGTCGCCACTGATAGGCAAATTACGCGGAGGATCGTCTTCGGCGTCGCTGTCCTCGAAGCCATCTTCTTGAGACTGCAGTCTCCTGTATGCCCGGAAGATGGCGCCGTCTTGCCGACGTAGCTTGCGGCTTCTGTGGTGCTGCCGACGAAGGCCGCGATCCAGTATGTACTCGACCCGCTCATTACGATTCCGCTCAACAGCCAGCTGATGCGCAGTGGGCGGACGGGGCTTTCTTGCAACCACGCCCTCGGACCCATGCCGGGTTGGTGAAGAGCCCTCGAAGATTTGGTATCGCAGGGGCAGACCTCGACGACCCGAAGTCGCACCTCTACCCAAGGCCCGGGGTGGTGGCGTAGACCGCGTGCTATCCATGTCGGACTCGTGTTTAGAAGGCCTGATGCGAGGCAGGATGGCCGGACCGTCTTCGTTGAGAGGCGCTCGGAGCTTGCCTCGCTTTGTTTCCCGCTCATTCAGATATACCATGTCCATCTCCAAGATCTTGGCCCTCGTCTTTTGCTTCTCGCGGCCAAAGTCAATCTCCTCCTGCGTGTCCACGTTCTCCGATGCCCTCTGCTCATCTGTCATCACCTCTAGCCGAGGAATGCCTTGGTTTGCGACGTTGAGATCATAGTCCACGCCAGGGCCGAAGGGATTCTCTTCACAACCTTCTTCGGTGAAGTCGGACTCGAGGTAAAACCACATGAGCCATAGGAAGGCCTTCGCCCGAGACTCGCTTGAGTACTTTTTCTTCATGATGAGGTCATGAAACTCGTGGTTGTCGGGAAAGTGAAGCTCGGCTATCTTTTGAGCGCCATTGCACATGACAAAAATAAGGTTGACCGGGTTCGTTCGGGGCGGATCGTCGATCCTCTTGATCTTGTCCAGCGAGTTAGGCTCTTCCCGATCTTCAGCACCACCTTTTAAAATGGACTTGAGCCGCGGTGCATCCTGCAATTGCTTGTAGGCATGGGGATCCTGATGCGCCTGCAAGGACGGAATTGCATGATACGTCCGAAGCTGTGCTCGCATCTCGGGGAAGACTGCATAGAAAACAGTCTCGAGTCAGAGGTGCCAGACGTGCTCTTCCAACGCGAGGGTTGCTTACAGTTGAGTGTCGTATTCATTCTGCCAACGTTGACAAGCAGGCAAACCATGGCCATCCCTTTGGCGGCTTCTCGGTCGCTCAGTAGCTTGTCTCGAAGCACCTTGCTCGTCTTGCTGCTCCGTGACATGGTATCAATGTAGAGGTCGGCAAAGGTTTGTTTGCTGATGCCGTCTTGGTCATACGAGTTGGTGAAGACCTTTTGCTCATTGTCGAAGACGGCCTTGAGGAAGTCGTACTGGATATCTTCTCGCCACAGCGGCTCTCCATCTTCCTTCTTAAGATGCCTGATCTTGCCAATATGCTGCCCGTTGGCGTCCTTGCCTTGTGAACCCTTGCCCCTGCCCCGAGTCGGCTTTTCGGAGGCGTCTGGCGTGTCCTCGGCCATTTGGGCGTCTTCATCGTCCGAGGCAGCGCGCGAAACAAAGGACTTGCCTTCTTGGGCGGCGGGCGAGCTGGGTGGCTCGATGTCCGACGTCGCGGCGACCGAGCTCGGTGAGGCCGCCATGTCGCGAATACTCAGGGAACGATCGCGAGGGATGAAGGTGTCGAGGAGGCGTGTTGCAAGAGTCGCGCCGGAGGAGGCGTGTCGGTCGTCGGTCTTGGCTCAGCGATCAGCAGCCCATGGCAGTGAGTTGATTCAGGAGAAAAATGAGCGTCGAAGATGGTGGGATGGTGTCTCGCGATGCAGACGAGGCATTTGGTGATGGCTTCGAATAGGTGGCAGAGGCGATGACAAGAAGCTTCAGAAAAGCCAGGCAGGCGGTGCAGCAGCCGGGCCCAGTGGTTGCGCCAAATGCACCGGACTCGCACTACCTGCAGGGAGCCGCTGGAGCGCGTCGGGAGGTAGGTTCCATCCCCCCAGGCGGCGGGAGGCGCCAGAAGCCCAGTGAACCAGGGGCGCGCGCCAGGACCTGGGTGGCCCGTGCACCGATACCCATTGATCTGCTGGCGCATTGTGATTTGCTTCTGGCCGCGAACATCTACACATCCAGCGGCAAAGGAGAGCAACTGCCCGCTCGACGGCCACTCTGGCCAGCACAACAGGCCTACTAACCCACAGCAATTGACCCAGGTAAGACCTGTTCGGTGGCTGCTACTTTCCTTTTCTAGTGACGCTTAAGGACAGGGAAGGCTGCGCCGCGTTGTCGTCTCTAGCCTCGAGGATTTGCCCAGCTGACCGTCTTCGCAGACATCTCCTATCCGTCATCCCTAAACGAGCTGCCTATACGAAGGCCCGCAGTCGTTTCGAAACATGTCCACGCCGGCCAAGTCGACGCCCGTAAAGGCGTCGCCGGTCGCCGACAGCCCTGGCACGTGGAGACATCCTCGACTTGATGAGATCACACGGCGGCGGAGCGCGACGACCTTCTCAGAGAAGAATATACGGCAGATAGTCTACAACGCTGCTGCTCTGCTGGTCTTGTGGTCGGTTCAACTGATAGTACGGCTCAAGGTGGACCCTCAGATGTATGGCGAACAGCACTCGGTCAGCTCTTGGAAGGATACTATGCTGACCGCGACACACAGTTTGTCCAATACCCTCCGCTCATATCTGAGTTGGGCATGGTTTCTCTTTCAGCTGGTGCCGTTCATCCAGATTGGAGCCGCCTGCCTGCCTCTTTTTCGCGCGAATGATGATCTCTCCGACATACCCTTGACAGCGACGCAGCGCAAGTTGCTGGGTCTTCCGCCTTCCTCAGCACCTCCGACTCTTGATGTAAAGTACAGCACGCCTCCACGGTACTCGCGCACACCATCGATAGCGGGCTCCGTAGGCAGCAGGGGAAGCTACAGCAGTTCTCCGTTGTCTGGTCGAGGTAGTCCAGCTCTCCACGACTCCCTTGGCGCATCTCCTTCGCGATACTCTCCTGCTGGCAGCCCGATGCTCCAAAAGAGCTTCAGTGGATTGGGGAATGACCGGAGGTCATCTTTTGGGTCCACAGGCCCCTTTGGAGCGAGCTCATCTGCGAATTTGTTCCCCGACTCTGCGTCGCCTAGTTCGCCGAGCCCGTCCGGAGGAAAGCGAACGAGCGTGGGACTCAACAGCAAATGGCTCTATGAGAAGGGAAGACGCTCATCCGGGGGCGCATGGCTACACTGAAGAATAGGCGTTCAAGTGTTGGGAGAACGTCGGTGGCAAGAAAGGTTCGCGTGATGGAAGGCTTCCATGACCTTGAGGAATGGCCTTCGCCCAGAAGATCAAGTAGTGGCATAAAGGCGTAACGGATGATCTGGCATTGATGGTGCATAAGCATAAGTAATGAAAAATGATGTGTTACCTCCACTGAAAGGATGGCAGGCTGAAGAGTGATGATATCTCTGGTGCATAAGCTACGATTTATCAAGGTGGTGAGAACAGACCGTGTCGAAGTCAGCTCCACGCGATCAACAAATGTCCGTTTCAATCGAAAGCAAAAAGAAAAACTGAAGTGGGCAAAAAGAAAGGATAGCACAGCCTCTTTTTTCGGCAATACGAAAAAAGAAAGGCAAAAAGGTAAACTCATGATGCGCGAACCGGGACTCGAACCCGGGTCACATGCTTGGGAAGCATGTATGCTAACCGCTACACTATCCGCGCCGTGGTGATGTAATCAGCCTGTTAGTTGGACTTATAATGGAACTTCCATTAGAGGTAAGGATTTTCCCACGTTCAACCCCAGGAACGTAGCATGCTTGCAAGTCAAGTACTGAGCCGCTTTGCAAGAAATCCCCTGAGGGACGAAGAAACACATAATCATGCTGCGTACATACGAATGTGTTGGAGGCAACTCGTCTCTGCTTGGGCGCGTTTGCAAATCCTTGCGTTGGACGAGCCGTTTGAGAGGGTGAATGATGGATAACGTGCTGCATGCTTTCGCTAATATTACCTCTTCCATTAAGAGGAGAAGGGAAAAAATAATGTGGCAGCTTGAGAGTTCATTCTTGCAAGCCTTCTTGCAGAAACTCGAAGATGCACTGTATCGTTGAGGTGCCGTTCAAGATCTGAAATCTTGAAAACTCCACTCATACGAATTCATTCTCGTACAGCGAACCCACCGGATGCCTAGCCCCACAGCCAGCCAGCCCCCACCAAACCTCTAGCTCCAGGCACCTCATCCATCATCGATAGTATCACCACCAGCTCCCTACTCCTTCTCCCTTGCGCCCACGCCAACCGACACCATGGCGAGCAAGGTCGACCGCATCGTTGCCCGCCTTCAGGAGAAGATCACCGAGGGCGATTACTACGAGGCCCAGCAGCAGACGCGCGTCGCCGCCTCGCGGTACATCAAGACCAAGAACTGGCCCGCCGCCATCGACATCCTCGCCAATGTAGCGCAGTCGTTGCTCAAGGCTGGACAGGGCGGCAGCGGAGGCGACTTGTGCGTCATGATGGTCGATGTGTACAAGCAGGCCGAGTTGCGGCCCGACTCGGCGAGCAAGGGCCGGCTGCTGACGTGCCTGCGGCTATTCGATGGGGAGGAGCCCACACGGAAGAGGTTTATCACGGAGATGATGGGGTAAGGGCATGGCTCATGCCGCGAGGTTGGACTATGAGGAATGCTGACTGGAGCGTGCTGCTAGGTGGTCAGCCAAGTTTGGCGAGTATCCCGCTGGCGACCCGGAGCTTCACCACGTTGCTGGGTCGCTCTACGCCGAAGAACACGACACATACGAAGCGGAACGACACTTGTTGATAGGGACCAAGGACTCTCCCGAAGTTCTTATCAAGATGGAATATGCGTGGTACAAAGAAGGAGACGCCCACTTAGCAGCACAATTCGCCGCGCGGGCCATCCTCCCATACCTCCTGGTCGGCAACGTCCGCGCCGCTAATACCTGCTACCGTCTCTTCACCAGCTCCCTCAGCAGCGATAGCAAGGACCTCGGCGTGCAGGACGTATCCAGCGCAAGCTGTGATATCCGAATTTTCCCCAGCCTTCCGCTCCTTAACTTTCTCGGCCTGCTCCTCCTAGCCATTCAGCGTGGCGCGCCCGACGTGTACAAGGGCCTCGTGTCCAAGTACGCGACGCAGATTGTCGAGACTGAGGCGTGGTCCGAGCCGCTGGAGATGATTGCCGAGATGTACTTTGGCATAAGCAAGCCGCGGCAGAGCAACCCATTGATGGATATGATGAGTGGGTTGTTTGGCGGCGGAGGTGGCGCGCCGCCGCAGGCGCAAAGACGGGGTCTGGGTGCTCCAGCCCCGGCTGGTCTGGATTAGGCCTTGATGAGGCTCGGAAATGAATGTATCATAGAGATACCAGGAAGTTGTTAGAGAACGGGGCTTTCAAATGGGAATTCATCCACGAGTGTGCTCCTCTGGCTCGAACATCCAGTTGTCCTCGGCGAGCGCATTGACTTTGGCCCGCAGGTCGGCGCGCACAGCCTCGAGAAGCTCTTTGCCATGGTCAGCGGAATCTCTGTCCTCGAGAGACTATGCAGCTTACCCTCTGGCTGGTCTGGCACAGACCTGTGATTGACGGTGTGATGTTTGACAGCTTCAGCCAAGCGCTGCCTCTCCTCTGCAAGGCGTCAGTTTCGACAGGCAGAAACGGCTGATGGGCGGACGCAGCCTCACTCTCGGATTCCTGGCGGTCCTCAGCTTGCTCGTCTTGCTCCTCCAAGACAGGCGTGGGCGGGTCTCCGAGCTCAATCTCGCCCTGCTGGTTGCGGACGACAATTTCGGACGAGTCGGACAGCACGTCAACGTCGAGGCGCAGCGTCTCGGCCGAGTTGGAGGAGCTCGCTGTAGGTCGGCGCGTCAGCTGGCTGCGGAAGAGGTTGGCGCGCACTCCTGCGCCAGTGCCCCTGCTTGGCGGGATGCCGTGCTCGGGACGTCGAGGCCGTTCACTCATGGCGGAAGCTTGTCAAACCCCGGCCCCAAATGACGGATCGGAGATGTGAAAAGCCACAGCGAGTGCGTGAAGCCTGGGGTTTCTCGGGTAAGGCAAGGCACCCGCTCGAGTGTGAGTGGGTTGCGGTAGGCAGGGGTCCTTGGAGGGGCGCTGATGATGCTAACCTGCCAAGGTACGTCAGTGCAGGCGCTAACTTCGGACGCTCAGCAGAGTCGCCTTTCTACTCGTGCTGGCACGAGGACCTTTGGCGACCTTGAGCATAATGTTTCCTCGCTTGGATCAAGAGAATGCAAGGCTGTATTTCAGGATATTCATAACTTCACGTCTTCACGTCTGAAGGCCGCCTTGATTCAACCCGGGATCAAGAGGTGAAATTCCAACGTCATTTTAGGAAAACGAGCTGCCGTCCTCGAAACCGGTCTTATTGCAAGATGACGCGAGAGCCGAGGCATTCCAGTAGCTGAAAAGTCGAACTGTGGCACGCACGATTTAGGGTGCGTGAATGAGCGCCACGTCAAGTAAACAGACAGCTGCCGGGGGAGTAGTTATTGGACCGGACCGAAGCCTCTTTGCGCTACAGGGGCGCTGAAGAGACATCATCCATACCGATTGGCGTAGTAAATGTCGCCTGTGTTCGTGCGTGCTATTGTACCAGGCCCGGTTGGAGCCTTTGGCATTGAGCAACGTCGGTTGGGAAAAGGGCGCCCAAAACCAAACCAACCTTCACCATATTCACGACAAAAGCTATAATCCATATTCGCTCGACTTCAAATTTCGAGAATCCTGCATCTCCTCGATTCAACATGCCTCTCAACGGCCTCACTACATGCCTCTGGTTTGACGGCAACGCAGAAGACGCCGCCAACTACTACATCTCCGTCTTTAGCAATTCCACAATCCCGGGCATCAAGAAATATTCAGAAGCCGGCGGCGAGGTGCATGGAGGCAAGGTTGGCAATGTCATGACTGTCACTTTCGAGCTTAACGGCCACCGCTTCGTAGGACTCAACGGAGGCCCGATGTACAAATTGAATCCCGCCATTTCTTTCCAGGTCGAGTGCGAAGACCAAGCAAAGATCGACTATTACTGGGAGAAGCTCGGTAAGGGCGGCGATGAGAAGGCTAAGCAATGCGGATGGCTTGCCGATAGGTTTGGCGTTTCATGGCAGATTGTGCCCAAGGTGTTGCCCAAGATGTTGGCCGATGAGGACAAAGAGAAGGCGGACAAAAGGATGCGCGCAATGCTAGGTATGAAGAAGATTGAGATTAAGGGGCTGCAGCAGGCACGAGAGGACGAGGTTGGTCATGATGTTCTACCGGAATACACTCGCTTTGCAATCGCGCGCTCACAATGACATTTGGAACATGAAACTCGCTGACTACGCATGTTTGGGAGCGGAAGTACGACAGTCTTCAGTGGGAACCTCCTGGCCGTTCCATAGTTGGTCGGAAAGTTTAAGCCGAGCGTGGCAATACCCCGGCGATGCTTGAAACAAATAGAAGTGTTGCTTGGAATCCGACGGGCCGTACCGACGCTGCTGAATATGGCGCCTTACAATCGATATTGAGACATTGGACGTGATCTACATGGCGCATGAGAGCTACTTGCTTCTGCAACGATCGTGTTGCATGAAAACCACAATATGTATGATAGAACAGAATATGGCAACTAAGCCATACCGCCAGCCAGCTAGCAAAAAGAAGAAATGTCGTGACATGCCGCCCCTCTGAACCCTTTTGTCCTTGCTAATATGCATTGTAGCCCGTGAAATTGCATTCAAATGTTTGCCATGACGAAGTCCGCCGCAGCACCTCCATCCTCAGCGTAGTTTAGATGCTCGGGCAAGATAAGCGGTCCGTTGTCGCAAATGTTGTCCCCCTCATGACAGATAATCTTAACTCGGGACGCGTCGATATTGGCAACGGCTTGCTTCGAGTACGGGTCTCCGAAGATAACGACGGCGCTGACCTTTGACATGGTATCGGCATCCAAGTCGGCCGCGGCATGGTGGAGGACCATTCCGCCCTGAGAGTAGCCGCTCAAAACGAGCTTGGTATCGGGACATTCTGCAACAGTTTGTCGTACCAGGTTGGCACTTTTGTGAAGGACAAGTCAGTGCACGATCTCTATACCACACGCAAGAAGACTGGGAAAACTAACAAGTCCTGTCCCGGGCCGGGAGCGCCAGTTAAGTAATCTTCCACGCTGGCCGGGTAGTTCAGGCCTTGGACGCCGAGCGACCGGCCTGTTGCTTGGACGGCCGTTTGAAGCTTCTTGAAGAACCACGGGCCAGTGAGCACGCCGACATTGCCCGTATCACAAGTGCCGCGAGCAAAGAGAACAGTGACATCACCGCATGGATTGTTCTGCACGCTTGTGATGTCGAAGATGGTTCCAAGGAGACCCTCACCGCCATTGATCGCACCACAGGCATCTTGTATCAGTATGTCCGCGGGGAACAAGGCGACCACCTTGGATAGGAACGTGGTGACAGAGAGCCAGTCACGGCTGTCGAGCTCCTCGGGCTTCGGTGATGGAAGCGCGAGAGCATAGCCAGCAAGGGCGATGGGAAGCAGGGCAAAGAATCGCATTGTGAACTTGAGACGGGGACAATGGGCGCGGGCAAGACACTCTGAGAAAGAGTCGTGATTGTAGCGGCACTCGAGCTTGCTTGCACGAAAATGAATTCATGTTGTTCCCTGGTTTGTTATATAGTCATTTGTTTTCACAGAACGGTTCGTGAGGCACATGCTCAACTGTTGCAACGCAAGGACATGTGGATCCGCTTTTGGCAATGTTGGTACGAAGCCGAGGCCGATAGCTATTAGTGTTGTCACCGACCTCGGGCTTTGACCACTTTTTACTGGGCTGCAGGGCTAGTAAATGGGACACAATCCACCTTGAAGGACGTTTGTGGGTGCCGGCGCTGCGACCCCAGGTCTAGGCATCGGCAGATCGGCATCCTGCAGGGCAAATTGGGCTCCGTGGGCCAACTTCTGGGTGGGCAGCTGCGTCCACGTGGACTCCGAATTCACGAACTTGTGGAGGGGATTCGTCAAAAGGGGCAACAGCTCCGTGCTGCTTCGGGTGGTTGGAGTTGTCGGCACATCATACAGAGTTGTCGCCAGACTCAAGGTTGCTGCCATCGTGGACGTGGAGGTTCACGTGTAATTGAAGCGCAGCTGGGGCACCCTTGTCGCATGAGTTTTCCGACGTGCCCGAGTACTTTACCCGACCCTTGCAGGGCGCTTGCGGCGCAAAGACAAGATGGCATTTCTGAAAGTTGCCGGCAAGGGTTGCAGGTCCGAATTACGTTACTCCCCGCAACCACCCCGCAATCCCCCGCAACCCCACGAGCATCTAGACAGGGGGGGAGGTGAAACCTAATCATGCCGCGAAGTAACCTTGTCCGCAGATCGCTTGGCCAGACATCCGGCGACGTAAGCTGCCCCATTCTCGGGCAGCCAGGGCCCGAGATGCATAGGCTAAGAGATCTGTCTCCTTCCTTAATTCGGCATGAAAAGACAAGCTTAGCCATATCCATAAGCCTCTCTACTACATCCTTTGCTTTTTTCGTGCAGGGCCAAAAACATGTGCGTATGTGTGCTTCTGCCGGTTTACGTATTGACATCGTGAGACAGCAGTTGAAACCCATACGAAAAGCAGTGTCAAATACAAGTCGTAGGGAAGGGTTCTCTCAGTCAACACAGCTCGGCTGTCCTTCTAACACTCTTTGTACAACAGGCGTGTTTAGATTCATGTGGGATATCTAACGGTAGCACAACGGCGCGCGTTTTGATGCACAGGAGCTCCCGGTCAGATCCATTGAGTACAAGCCACCCACCACGGATGAGGAGAAGCTCTCCATTCTCTTCGCGACGATTTGAAAGGGCCGAATGCTCCCACCGTAGGCATCACTCCAAGGCTATGCCACATGCCAGGCGGATGGGAGCTGCAAGTTCTCGGTCCCTTACGTCCAGGCCCTTGCGGGTTTGCAGCTCCGAGATGGTTGCAACAAGATTCAATAATGCCTCAAGCCGTATGCGAGCGTCCCAGCCACGCAAGCAACTCAGAGGTCCTTCAGCGGGGAATCTCTCCGGAATTGCCAGCAAGAACCGTTGGCACGCACCTGCCTGTATCCCAATACGTTCTCGACGAAGTGAAACACCAGGGGCAGGGGAAGTCCAGGCTTATCTCCGTGGCGGAAATTGGGAATTTCGAGGGTGAGAGCATCATGAGTTGGGGCGAGGCCGAATGGGCTTTGATGGAGTTTAATGCTCAGATTTATTTACCACGCGCTCAGAGTGTGGAGCGGCCGATGGTCTTAACCTGTCGGTGCGCCGGACGTTGTTGCGGCAAGCACTTCTTCAGATACGCCGCAAGGAGGTCTAGTGAAGGGCTGTGGCTACTCTGGATCTCCATGTCGCTCATGAATTGTGAGAAAACCAGTAGGTGATACGGAGGTCGGAGGAGCAGCTTGTCGGGCTGGGGGAGAGAGGCTGCCGTGGGGAGCTACGAAGTTGGTCCTTCCGGCTCCAATGATCCTTCAGCTGAATGAACAACGACGTCTGCCCAGCCGTCGGCGTCGGCTGCATCAGTGGACGAGGCGCCTACCGTGAAGGCAGCGTGGGCTTGGGAGCGAAAGTTTGGGACAAAGGCCAGAGGATCAGCGGGAGGACTTTTCACGGAGAGATGGAGGATGAAAGCATTCTCGGATTTGTCCCAGGAAGTCGAGGGGATGCTGGAATCGGTCGTCTTGCCCGCCGCGTCAAGCAGTCAGCGGGCCAGCCTCATCATACTCGGAAACGCAACCGTGGAACCTCGGCGACTCACCTTCACATGGAGCTTCAGTGCTCCACTAGGTGACTTCATCACCTCACATGCAAGAAGCGTCTCGCCCCAGGCCTCCCCGTCATCGTCGTCTCCAAGAGCTCTGACACGCCAAGACACCACGCTTGCTCATATGCCGCAACGGCTGACACTACCGCACTACTGTCGTCGGGATAGGCAGGCAGGAGCGCTTCATTGAGAGCTGCCACTGTGGCTCGCAGTGCACGTCACGTCCTAGAATGTCTTGCAGGGACTTTATGGCTTTGCGCGCTGCGGCATCGTCTTTGGTCCAGAGCTCCCGGACAGCTACCTTGGCTTTGAGGGGGCTTGCGGGTGGAAGTTAGCTATAGCCCTGCTATTTCTGAGAGACGGGCTCGTACAGAGACATGATGGAAGAAGCTGAGCGCCCGTAGACTATTCGTGCACATAAGACTTCAAGTCGACAAGGGACGAGGGGATAAAGATATCAGCGCTCGGCTATTTCTCCCGTTGTATGAACCTGTTTTTGTGACGAAAAGTCGAAACTTCAGGAAAGAGTCCAATGGCCATACCCCAGGTTATGACCAACAACGGGAGTCCGTCAGCGATCGGCTCGATAAATTACGCCCGTCGCGCCTGGCTTTGGCAAGCTGTTGCTAGGCTGACACGGAGGCCAGTAATGGAGCTCTACAAGATCGGTGGCATTGAGCCTCGCCTCCTATGTCATCAAATGGCGGATTCGCCGCCAGGGGTAAGTACGCGAGCTGTCTAATTAGCCGATTCGCAGCGCAATAGTCTCTGCCCTCAACGAGGAGTTGCACGCCGTTTAGGCCCAAACGGGAATGCTTAGCTTTCAGCCCCATTGCTTGTCCCTTCCACCAACAGCCAATTCAACGAGAGCTGAAGCGGCTCTGCCTTTGAATTGCGCCGCGATGGTGGAGAACAAAGGACTGGCGTTAGTGAGGCTGAGAGGCTGAGAGGCGTACCCCAGCTCCCAGGTTGGCCTTCATAGAGCTTGGGAGAATTCATGAGCCAGTCCATTTTAGCATCCAGATGGGCTTCAACATCTCTTCGTCTTCTCATATGCCAACTGCCCAGTCTATTCTACAGCTCAAAAGAGGCCGCATTGTGTGTCTCTGCGATTGCGGCTTGATTGCTTCTCTATTCGTGTTGGTACGCGTACCACAGATGTCAAGAATCACTATGGCGAACTTCGCCCAACTGAGTAACTTTGCCGGCAGTGCGCAAAGATGGCGACTCCATGAATAAACCCTGACGTATGCTTGTCACCGCTGACCTGCTATATCACAGTGCGAAATTATTGGGACGACAACAAGGTCTAGCTAAAGCAGAGCATTTTCGTCTTGATGCTTCTTGGTGTGCCTTGAGCCTCCGATACCAACCCTTAACCTACCTTGTGTATGCTCATGCCACGGACAGCCACGACAAGCAGAGTACGGGGGCACTGCTTGCTGCGTAAGCACAATTGGATTTGATGCACCCGAACGATGCAGTTGAGTCTGAGTTTGGCTGTGCTGACACATGCACCTGAACGAGTATCTGAGTCTGTGATGCGACATCGCATGTGCAAAGTTTCATGGTCAAGCATCGGTAGGACGGCAAACAAGAGCTTCATGCATCTACTTACAAGAGGCGTCACCATTCACTGTTGCGTCGAGAAGAAGGGCTGCTGCGTCTGAGAGTGGGACTTGTAGACTGGGGCAAGACGGAGGAGTAGATTAAGACGGTACTCAGGACGGAATTATGCATTCGAAGACCGTAACACAGTACGCTAAATATTGACTACGCAGCTGAAAAGTGATGGATAAGCTCTACTACATGTGTTCGAGAGGCTCAACACAAGAATTCATGTGCCGAGGGCGAATGACCTGAATTATGCCGTTCTCACGAGTCGGCCATCCAGGGCAACATACAGTCGCGCCGCCGGAGGTCCGGGAGGGTCCGGGAGGGTCGACTAGGGTGGCGAGATACGCTTTTGCGGCTGCGTTGAATAGGTCTGGTCTCTCGTTTGCATTGCAAGTAGGCGGGTTCTGAATGTGCACCATCAATGACGCCCCTGTGCTTCAAAGCCTGCACGCTGAACGATAAGAACAAAGAAGAAGCCAATTCGCTCCTCATCTAACAGATGCCAACCCCCACCCTAAGATGCTGTCTTAGCAACCCGTCATGTCGTCCTAACCCACGTAATGCTGTCGGAAATTGCTCTTCCACCCTTCCATTACTCGATCGCAACCCCGCTTATATGGACAAGTTGTACGAATATTCGTCCTCCATGTTCTGGGTGATCCAGAGAACAACAGAACTATGCAACGTCAGCGTCTGTCCCGCACACTAATAGCGGCGCCGATTGCAGCTTACCTGAACCCAACAAGCGCATTGCTGACCAGGTTTTCAACGCCCATACCCAAAGCTGGCATAGACACGCCGGGGACGATGAACTTGAGGACGAACACCGTTACGCCGCCGGCCATTCCGCCAGCGAGGGCGGCAAAGCCTAGGAACAGCACCACGCGCGCCTTCCACGCAACGCCGGACCCGCTGTAGCTGAAGGAGTCGGCGCTGAGGCGCTGCTTCTCGACCGAGTTGATGATCAGCATGCCGAGGCTCGAGAATATGAGGGGCAGCCAGTCGACGAATTTGATGTGGACGCTGGAGCCGTTGCGCGCCGACTTGGACCAGACGGCGGAGTCGAGCATGATGTAAAAGGCCAAGGAGAACTGCAGTCCGGCATGTCGTTAGCCCATGCACAATTCACCAAGCACGTACGCGCAGCTTCAGCGAGCGAAGACGACGGCGCCTCCGAGGCCACGGAACCGGAAGTGCGCATGCTCTTGACGTACCAAACCTCCCGCGGCATAGACGCCGGAGTTGCGGGCCCAGACGCTGTTCAGCCACTCCGGGCGCTTGAACTTCCAGAGACGCTCCTCCTCCATGGTGTAGACTCGGGCGATGCGGACTGAGGATTCGGAGGAGAGGATTCGACCAAGGGGTTGGTTGCGGCGAAGCGAGTCGTTGCCAAGGGTTGATGAAGCTCGTTTGAGCATAGAGCTGGGGATGACGAGGCCTTGGGCGTTGTTGGCGGTTCCGGGGTCACGTGCGCATCTCGTCTGTGACGTTTGGGGGCCCGCAAGCCGCTGAGTGCCACGGGTGGAGGACAGTTCAAATGCAAGATGCATGAGCCATGTGCTTCGAATCTTGCTTTTTTTGAGCCGCTATGAAGAGATCCTTTTCTCGTCAAGATGTACCCTGACTGCGACAATGGATTGTGCTCTCAGCTCATCGGTAGCCATCGCGATGTTCTGTGCATCTATAAGGTACCTAAGTGCCTCTGAGCTCGTACAGCAGTGAGAGGCGGCGCTGGCTGTGGCGTCTAAGTCAGCGCGGCACTCGAGGGCGCTACAGCCAGCTCGAGGCCGCTGAGACCATGCATGGTTGAGTACCCGGTAGATCGCAGCTCTCGTGATGTTGGCCGACACCGTACATTGTAAACCGGTAGAATCTGCATACCAAGCTTTCCATGCAGCTATACGAGATGGTCATACGGACGTCGATGGGTGGTGTCCGTAGCCGGCCATTCATGCACCGATCGGCACCCCAGCCTCCAGCGTGGGCGCAGATGCGATCTTGACGGCAGCGGTAGGCTAAGTCCATCAACAGCTACACGAGCTGTCGCAGCCCAGCAAGGCCATAGGTCGTCTTGCGTTTTCTGATAAATCTCACTGTGCTGGCTGACTTGCCCTGATGCAGATTCCCTCATGTGCATGTAATATTAATAGAGCGTAACTGTGTAAGGGGTGCCTGTGCCCCCTGAGCGGCGGATGCGCCATTCAACATTTTAGCGCCTGCAGGTGCTCATTTTTCCCCTCGGGGGCATGATGGCGTAGTCTCAGGTACGGAGTACTTGCTGCTGGCGCCTGTCTCAGGGCAAGGGGCAAGTACCGGCACCCTGGCTGAGCCAGCGCCCACACACTCTCACCCTCGTGCGGAGCGTCGCGACATTTGCGTTCTGCCCCCCATCATCTCCGCCATCGCCATGTCCTTGCAAGGCCTGTAGCGCTCGCCCACCTGCCTTCGGCCGCATCCTTTCGTTTGGCGTCTGTATTCGCCGCTTCTTTTTTTAATAATCCTCTCGTTCCGCCCCTTGCACTTCCAGCCGGCGACTTGAACGCGCCGCCGTTGCCGACCACCAGCCGCTAGTTATCCCTTTCGCATTCCTGACGACCGCCCCTGTTAACGACTTCGAGCGAACGGTCCATCGCACACAGCCTCCGTCTGGATGTGTGTAGTCATTTGTGTCTTCGACTACGTCCAGTCTACAGTAACGACAACATTCAGCGAGCATGAGGCCGACCAACTACTTGCCGGCGCTTCTCCAGTCTACCCTGGCCTCGCTGAGCCTTTTCGCCGCCACTGCAATGGCTTGGAAGAAGCGCGACGACGGCTCCTCCGCCTCCGAATCTGACAGCAAGACGACGCCCGCTGCAAAGTCTACCCCGTCGTCGACCCCCTCATCGACCTCTGAGAATTCGAGCGCCTCATCGACCAAGGACTCCTCCGTCTCCTCCGCCTCCTCATCCTCCTCCTCGGCACCATCAAAGACCAAGGTCAGCATCACCAACACGGGAAGTGTGGTTACGACAGATGCCACAACCATTGCTTCAATTACGGGTGGGCCTCAAGCGACAACTGGAGGCGAGCTCACCGGCTTTCCGACTCTGACCAAGGGCGGCCAAATCCCCGTGTACCCAGCCCCAACGGTTCCGCCAACCAGGGATGCCCCCTTTATGCAGCTGTCCACTATGCCCGACGGCACCGTCTTCATTGCTGTCGGAGCTATCTTGGGCGCTTTTGGACTTGCTGTTCTCCTCTGGCGGGGCATTGTCAGCCTTCTCCTTCATCGATCCGTTGAGCGCGCTGCCGCCGCTCAGACCGTGGCCAACAACAAGGCCGGGTTTCCGACGCCACCTGCACCCTTCTACAAGTACACGGATCAAGGGTCAACAATGTCTGTGGGAGGCAGTGCTGCCGGTCGCGGTGTGCGACGGACCACCCGTGGCCCCATACCGTCCGCAACACCGAGCCAGTCGAACCTGTTCTTCTCGCCTACCGCGGCCAACAATGCCCCAGGCGCTCGTGGCTCTGCTTTTCTGCCCTCTGGCTTCTATGCTGCTGGATCCAGCTCGCCTGGCCCTGCGAACCAGACCAACTCGATTAGCTTGAATAACCTTCGCCCGGACTCGCGTGGATACTATGCCAATGCATCTCGCCATACACTCAGCCAAACTCCCCCCGACTCGCCTCAATATGCTGCTCGTAGGGATGTGAGCGGCATGAGCACTAGCTCTTTGAACCTGAGCAATTTATCGCCTGGCCAGCGAGCACCTAGCGCTTACCTAGAAGACCTGCTTGCCGACGATCCGAGCGCTCTTCCCCCACCTCAGATGCCTTCTTCGACAGGCTCGAGACACTCGCCGAATCTGGGAGGCAGGACGGCCAGCCCTCAGAACCGATTCTGAGTAAGAAGTCGCGTCATGTGACATCGCGATCGATTGATCGACGTGATGGGAATCCAGTCTTTCGACAGGGCGTTTGTTTTTGGGTGGGCATTTGCTGCAAGTTCACGGTTTCTCAATCGTTCATTTGTGGCGTCAGGATTGGACTTTGATTTTGCGAGATTGGAACCTTAGAGTGGGGTACAAACCACATCCGAACAGATTTATCGCTTTTTGACAAATGTAGACAGGGGCTGGCGTGAGCATGGCTGCAACATTGCAGATCGCCGTGGGCCTGTATAGGAGACGGGGAGCAGGAGCCCAACCATTTGTCAAGAGACGTGAGCTGCTTTGTGGTGCACTGCGCGAGGGAGCAGAGGAACCCAGCATGATATTAGACGAGGTGGTGACAGACATACTGTGTCGCGGGGAGTGGTGTGCTTTTTTGCATGTACATATGCTTGTTTCGGCAATTAATGTCCATACTTATTCAAGGCTTAATCTGATGAGCGTGATGCCCAGGCTTTATCGGCATGTCATGCAGTTAAAGATGGACAGCAAGAAAGGGCCGGCCTGATCTGTTCATGCTTGGGTTTCAATTTGTACCAAGTCTAAAAGTATATGCTAATTCTGGTATCTAATGAATAAGTCCTTGCACGCTGCGGGATGCCCGCTGTCACTAATATGCATCGTCATATGTGCACCTTTCCCGCTCGGCGATGCTGCCACCCTTAGTCCGACAAGACTAGCAACTAGTTTTAAACATAGATGGTTTTTCAAAAGCATTACAGGAAAGCAAGAGTGATATGATATGACGCTATTGGTGGCTTGCGCTGGCCTCGAGTGCCAACATGTCCTCCTTTGCGCTCTGGATATCCTCAACGCGGATGCCGCTGCGGTCACACATGCCCCTGAAGATGCCGCCTTGGTGCCACAGAGCGAGCGGCGCATCGAGCTCGGCGATGCGGCCGGCGTCCATGACGCAGATGCGGTCGTAACCGACAATGGTGCGCAGGCGATGGGCGATGCACAGCAGGGTCTTGCCGCGGAAGCCCGAGGCCATTGTGCGCTGGATCTTGTCGTCCGTCTCCATGTCGACGGACGAGGTGGCCTCGTCACAGACGATGATCTGCGAGCCACGGACAAGGGCGCGGGCTAGGGCCATGAGCTGGCGCTGCCCGAGGGAGAAGTTGAGCCCGTCCTCCTCGACTACTGTGTCAAGGTGAATGCGCGAGGAGGTATCTCCGCCGGCAGTGGCGCGGCGCAGGTCGTCGAGAGCGGCGTCGGCGGGCACGAGGTC
This sequence comes from Tolypocladium pustulatum, assembly GCA_024340155.1. Lineage (NCBI taxonomy): Eukaryota > Fungi > Ascomycota > Sordariomycetes > Hypocreales > Ophiocordycipitaceae > Tolypocladium > Tolypocladium pustulatum. Next base: position 66,421 of record JALHBY010000022.1, read on the forward strand.
GGCTTGCCGCAGGGCGGACCACAGAGCGAGGTCGGTGTGCTCGCCGAAGGGGTCGAGGTTGCTGCGGACGGTGCCGTGGAAGAGCGTCGGGTCCTGGGGGATGATGGCGAGGCGCGAGCGCAGGTCATGCAGACCGATGGTGGAGATGTTGAGTCCGTCGACGGTGATAGAACCGCTCGAGATCTCGACGAGGCGGAACAACGTGCTCATGATGGAGCTCTTGCCGGCGCCAGTGCGGCCGACAATGCCGACACGCTCGCCGCCACGAACATGCATGGTCAGGCCCTGCAGCACGAGCGGCAGATGCTCGCGGTAGCGCATCTGGACGTTGTCGAAGATGATCTCGCCTCGTTCCGGCCAGCTGGGGCGCACAGCGACGGTGTGCAACGGCGCCTCTTCATCAAGCTCGGAGCCGTAGTAGCGCAGACGCTCGACTGCGTTCATGCCGTTTTCGACCTCGGCGAGCTGGCGGATGGAGAATTGCAGCATCTGCACAATAGAGAGGATGTAGCTGAGGACAAGGCCGGCAATGCTGGGGCTGACGCTGAAGCGCGACGTGACGACGAGGATGCCGACGGTGAAGACGAGTGCGTTGCCGATCATGTCGAGGCGGATGGACAGCCAGCGCTGGTTGGAGAAGGTGAGGTAGTAGGCGCCATTCATCTCGTCAATGGCGGCGCGCAGCTCGCCGACGAAGCGCGTCCTGAGGCCGTAGGCGCGGATCGAAGCGACGCCGCTGAGACCCTCGCTGAACTTGGCGAAGACGTGGGAACGCAGCACCGACTCAAAGCGCTTGACCTCGCGCGCTGAGGCGCGGTAGTAGGACGCGGCGAGGATGAAGAGGATGTACAGCGGCACGAGCGCAATGGCAAAGTAGTGGAAGAAGGCGATGATGAGGGCGAAGACGGCGCTGACCATGGCGAGAGTAAAGAAGTACATGCGAATGGCGTCGGTCAAGTTGTTGTCCATGACATCAACGTCGCGCGAGAAGCGGTTGGTGATGCGGCCCAGCGGCGTCGTGTCGAAGAAGGACATGGGCGCGCGCAGGACGCGGGTGACGGCTTCGCGCAGCATCACCTTGGAGGCATTTGTGCCGAGCACCGAGAGCAGGACCGAGAAGAGGAACATGAGCAGGGCCTGCACGACGCCGAGCCCGGCGTAGATGCCAATGTATGCGCCCGTCGAGAGGCCGAACTTGTCCGAGGTCCAGTACGACAGCCACAGGCTGGTCATGATGTTGGCGCCCTGCGACAGCAGCAGAACGCCGATGACGAGGGGCGCATTGAAGGGCGAGCCCGAGGCACGCACGTAGGCGCCGTAGACGGACCAGGGCACGCTCGCCTGGGCCTTTTCCTCCTGCTGCATCAGCGCGGCGCCCTTTTTGTCCTGTTTGAGCTTGCGGCGCTCCTCCTTGGTGTCGACCTTGGCGAGCTCTCCGTCCTTGTCGTCCTTCTCCTCATCATCAACATGTTCCTCTTCGACGGCAGTCGTCTCCATGAGCGTCTGGAAGCCCTTGTGCTCGCGCATGAGGTTGTCGAAGGTGTCGACGGCCTGGATCTTGCCGGCCTCCATCCACACGATGCGGTCGCAGCGGCTGAGCACCCAGAGCTGGTGCGTCGCCAGAATGCGGCACTTGTCCTTGAGCAGGCCGAGGATGGCGTTGTCAAAGATGTGTCGCCCGACGTGCGCGTCGACGGCGCTCAGGGGGTCGTCCATAAGCACAATGTCGGCGTCAAAGTAGATGGCGCGCGCGATGTTGAGGCGCTGCTTCTGGCCGCCCGAGATGGTGATGCCGCGCTCGCCGATTTCCGTCTGGTCGCCATTGGGGAGCATGTCGAGATCGGCCTGGAGGGCGCAGCTTTGAATAGATGTCAATTAGCTTATGAGCCCTGCCATAGTGAGAAGATTCAGGGGCTCAGGGGCTTCGGCACAACTCACGCTTTGATGACTTCTTTGTACCACTGTCGGTCCATGTCCTTGCCAAAAGTGATGTTGTTCTGCAGCGTCGTGTTCTGGATCCAGGCGTACTGCGGGCAGAAAGCCCTGGATGCGCCAAAGACGACGTCGCCGCTCGTCTTGCGCATGTCGCCGGCCAGAGACGCGAGCAGCGAACTCTTGCCGCTGCCCACCGTACCGATGACGGCAATCAGCTCGTTTCGGCCAGCCGTGAAGCTCACGTCCTGCAACTTGAATGGCTCTCGCTCCTCAACGAGAGTGCTGGCAGTTTCCTCTCCCGAAGACCCGGGGCGAGGTGTTTCTTGTTGCTTGCTGGCCTTGGCCGCCGCGGCAGCAGCCTTCTTACTCTTCTCGCCGCCAGAAATGGTCCCCTTGTCTGGATCCTGGTTTGGAGTCCTCTCCCATGTAAAGGACGCGTTGAGAATCTCAATGGCATTTTCGCCGTCAGGCTTGTTGATGACATCCTCCTCCAGCTCCTCCTCGACGAGGTACTCCTCGATACGCTTCAGCGAAGACCCAGCATCGGTGACCTGGCCCAGGACCAGCGGCAGCAGGTTGAGCGGGATACGCAGGCCGTTGAAGAGTGCTAGCGACGAAAATACCTGCGCGGGCGCGAGCGAGTGGTTGGACAGCGAGTAGGCGATGAAGGACAGCATAGACGCAAAGATGGGCAACGACATGCTGACGGCGTTGATGGCGTTGCGGATGGCCAGGAGGATCTGAATGGAGTGAATCTCCTTTGAGCGAATCTCGGCCAACCGGCCCATGAAAGCCTCCTCCCAGCCAAAGTACTTGACGAAGCGCACCGACTGCAATATCTCTTGCGTCAGCGAGACGCGCTGGTCGGTGACCTTGTTGATGGCCTTGCGGCGGCGGAAGAGGCTGCGGATGGCGAAGGTGAGCGCAGGCACGCCGATGACGAGCAACGCGAAGCCGGCGAGGGCACTGTAGGTCAGATTGACGAGGAGGACGACGAGGGTGATGACGCAGGCGACGGGCGAGGTCCAGGTCATGTGGAACAGAGCCGAAGCCTGATCGATGCGGTAGGTGTCGACACTCATAAGGTTGACGATGCGGCCGTTGGCCCAGCCGATGCCGTCCTTTTGTGCCGCCCCCTTTTTGTCCTTTTTGGCCTTTTTCGCCTTTTTCTTGCCCGTCTTTTCGTCCGTCACGTCCTTTGCCTTTTCTTCCTGGTCACCTGAGTCCGGCAGCAGCAGCTCGCGCGCGCCGCCCGCCTTGGCCCGCCCCGAGATGACCATGGCCTTTTCGTAGATCAAGCCGATGAGCACGCCGCGGGTCTGGCCGCCCAGCATCATGCCGCGGTAGATGAAGTGGCTCACGCAGAAGCTCTGCAGCACCTGCATGATGGTGATGCCGACGGCGAGCCCGACGCCGTGCGCAATGGGCGGCGCCGGCCCGCCCTCAACATTGGCCACGTAGGCGTCGGACGCGAACTGGATGAGGTAGCGCAGCGTGAAGGGCGAGATGACCTGTAGGACCGTGCCGATGAGCGAGCAAATGCCACCGAGCCAGAACTCAAAGCGGAAACTCTCGTGCAGCGCCCAGAAGAGCGGGTTCGGCTGGCCATCGGCAACGCGCCGCTGGAAGGCCGCCTTGACCTTGGCCGTCAGGGGCTCAACGGCGCGGTCGGGGTTGACGGTCCAAATATCACCCTGCTCCAGAGGGCGCTTGTAGCCAGTCTGTGAAGCACAAGTCAGCCTCAATTACGCGTATAATCGCATTTACACCGTTGTACTCGTATCGCAACAGGCCCGCTCCCCGGATCGAGCGAATGGACGCCAGCGATACGAACAGATCGGGCAAATCAATCAAGCCAGGTGGAGAGCGGAATACGGAGCAAGCTTACCGTCATCAGCGGTGTCATCCATTGAAATGTCAGCTTACTGAAGATGCCCGCCTTGTACTCGCGGGACACGATACGCTCGTCGGGCACTTTGGGGATGCCACCCCAACGCAGCGGGTTCAGCTTGCTGTACCACTTGCGACGTTTGAGTTCGGTCGCCGCTGTGGCGGACGTTGCGCCGCTGGCATCGGTCGCGTAGCTCCTCGTCGCCGCGAGGCCGTGCTTTTTGTCGCCTTGCTCATCCTCATCGTCCTCGCGGGCATTCTCGATCTTGTCGCTCTCATCAGTCACATCCGCCGAGTCCTCGTCTGCCGCGGGCTCTGGTTGCACGACGGCGGCAAAGGCGTCCGGTGCCGTGAGCTCCTTGGCTCCAGGCTCATCCTCTTTGGCTGCCATGACCGAGGAGTTGTATGCGTGTGCAGATGCTCACGGGGTGGCGAGACGTCGTCGTCTCTTATGTCGATCCGATGGATCGCGTGCCTCGGCGTAGTAATGCGGTAGCGCTGGATCGCGGCTGCCTGTGGAGCACAGCTGCAGACGGGCCGCCGCAGGCGAACAAACAGTGAACGGGGCTTCAACGAGGTCTGACAAGAGCCATGGAGAGCGAAGCAGAGACGTGAGGTTCAGACGACCGATGGCGGTGGCATCCGCAAGAGCAAGGTGCAGCTACCAGCAGATCACCAGACAGAGAGGCACGTCAGCGTCTTATTATCAATCCCGACCGCAAGTCGCTAAATCCACACGAATCCATGATGGGCGGCATTCAGAGCAGGCGGCCAGGGTTCGCCACGATTAATCAAGGATGCGGGCTAGCACTAGACGAGGAGGTCGGAGCACCCGACGCCCCGACGTTGCGGACGAGCGAGCTGGGGAATGCTAGGAGCTGCCGCCAACTGCTCGAATGGGGGGCGCACACCGACAGCCAGCAACTAACAAACGGGCTACTCGTAATGGCGTGGACCGAATTTGAGCTCTGCGAGTCCTACTGTCGCCCCTGGTCTATCGAATGGGACCCCGTTTCGGCGGCTGTTGCTTGATTCCCGCCGAGCTCAACTCCGCCTCTGTCTTGCGTTCCTCATCAACAAGACAACACGACTCTCTCCGCAGGCAGGCTATGATGGCGTAAGAAGATACGAATGCCTACGAGTACTTTCTCTAAATTTTGAGATGGCCAAGAGCTCAACACCGCAATGCCCAGCTACATGAGTACGAGTAGCCGACTTTCAACGTCTCGGGGCCGTCGGATGTCGTACCCGGTGCTGCTTAGAAAGCACCTTGACTTACGACGCACGCTCACGCCTGCACGCGGAACGCCCACCCATTGGGGCTTTTTTTAGTGCTCGTACGCTTTCATGTGTGCGGGAAAGAGAAACACGCTTGCAGTGTCCAAGGGCTATTATCCATGTTCTCAACAGAGACTAGGTGGGCCACTCAAGCGGACTTCGTAGCCCGGATAAACCGGCACCGGGATTCGTGGCTGGTGATTCATGAAGGATGGACTTTGGTGCGGCTCTGCTTTATTAGTGCCCCTCAATCCCGTCAGTGTCTGTCGCATTCGGCAGCGGCATCCGGGATTCGGTTCCCCTGTCTAAGATATCCCTAAACCGTTACGACAATGAACACGCCTCCCCCTAGCACAACGGGCCCTCCCCTTCTTCTCGCGCACTCGGCCGGACCAACTTACTCGTATTGGGCTCATCCGCCAGGAGACGGGTAAGCCAACCGGCCGGCAGGCGTGAGACAACCACTTGCAGGTCTGCCGGCTCGGAGCCGGGATGGTGGATCCAACCCGGAGTTAGTCGCAAGGACTTAAGGGTACCTCTGCAGTGTCACGTGCGTAGCGGCGCAATCCTGACTAAGCATTCAACAGCGAGCTCTGCGTGAGGCGCCCCACCGCTGAATGGAATATCTGCAAGTTGCTTGCTTTGCATTGGAATCCGAGCTCCCCCAAACCTGTCCAACGCACGCGTGTCCTTGCGCCATGGCAGTCGACGACGTCCCCTCCGTCGCGGTCCCCGGCACCGTTCTGGGCCCCGTCACTAAGCTCGCCCCCGGCCCCGGCACGCACGTCCACGACGGCAGCGTCGTTGCCTCTCTCATGGGCAAGGTCGCCGTCGAACCGGCCGCAAAGGCCCCCGGCCCCGCGAAGCGCCTCAACAAGCTCACCGCGGCCCAATCCGCAGCTGAGGGGCGGGCGACTGTGTCCGTGGCGCGGCACGGCGGCCAGCGGCGCGAGATCCTGCCTGACGTGGGCAACGTGGTGCTCGCGCGCGTCGTGCGCCTCATGCCCAAGCAGGCCATCGTCGTCATCCAGCAGGTCGGCTCCACGGTGCTGCAGACTGAGTGGCAGGGCGTCATCCGCGTACAGGACGTGCGGGCTACTGAGAAGGACAAGGTCAAGATGTACGAGTCGTTCAAGCCGGGCGACATCGTTCGCGCCCAGGTGGTAAGCAGCCCAGACTTGAAGCCGTCGATGTAAGCAAACTGACATGATGGCCACCAGATTTCACTGGGAGACCAGGCCAACTACTATCTTTCGACGGCGTCCAACGAGCTGGGCGTCATCATGGCCACGAGCGAGGCTGGCAACGACATGGTTCCCGTCAGCTGGAAGGAATACAAGGACCCCGAAACGGGCGTGAGCGAGCCGAGAAAGGTCGCCAAGCCGAGTTGAGAGAGCGATCCTTCGCGACGTCGAAAACGCCTCAATGGCATCGATACCCGAACTCGCGGCTCTGCAGCGGCGACACAACAGGAGCCCTGGTTGTCGCACTTCTCTAGCCGAGTGCAAAGCACTCATGGGCGCCATCTTGGGCAGGATGGAAACTCGTTGCAGCCCGTTCTAGGCAAAACTCTTCATGACTATGCGTACGGGAAGGGGCTGCATCTGAGAAACTTCAACGGGCAGATGGCTGCCTCCAGAAGCGTTAAATGTGGCGCCTCGCCGGCCGTTGCCACCTCCGTTGGAACACAGCACGAAGCATTGAACTTTAAATGCTGCAGATGTTGCAGCCCCTGCATGCCCAGATCTTAGGCCCTCGGAGTTGGAAGACGTCAGTGGTGAAACGATAGATGATACCCTACCTCGAGCGATAGAAGAAACTTATGCAGCAGGCAGATGCCCGTCTGTAACACCAAACTGACGCCCCTTTTCAGCCCGTGCCCCTTGCCACCCTTGTACGATGGATGGGAACATGTCAATCAATACGTCCGCCGCACGTGAGCGTGAAACAATGTCGGGTTTCCAACCTGTGACGATGTACGCGCGAGCCCCAGACGATCGACATCCGTTGCTTGTTTCCATGTTGGCGGGGCGCTGTGAGTAGCTGCAGCCACTCAGGTCCACGAATTGAATGCCAGCTCCAACGGAGACGCTAAATCGAGGATCGACCCGCAGTCCCAGGCTGCCAGCCGTTTATTATTAGGCTCAAGATAAGGTCCCAAGTAAACGTCAAGGTGCCACCACCCCGGTTCAGCTCTCTCTGACCTCACCTCGCCTCACCTCGTCACGAGCTCGTGACTCGACTTCCCGGGGGGCGCCGACGCAACGACGGCGCAAAATCCAAGCATTTCACCCTCGGAGAAGAGGGGTTCATCCTCACCGCCATATATTCAAGGGCCCGCCATGTCCGCAAGCGCCGTCGTGACAATGGCGACGACAGCCCCCGCGCCAACCACCACCAAGCTCAATCCCACCCTCGCTGCCAGCGAGGCGTGCTGCCCCGGCTGCGGCCGCGATCTGCATCCCGAGACGGTGGAGCAGACGCAGACCGAGCTGCTCGCTGCCCAGGGGCGCATCCAGGAGCTCGAGGCGCAGGTGCGGCAGCTCAACCACAAGGCCACGGCCGCCGTCCAACGCTGGGCCGAGTACGAGACCGAGCTCTGCAATCTGCGCAGCGCCCAAGCAACAGCATCTCCCACAACCAGCATCACAACCTCTCCGCAGCGGCAGCCGCAGCTCGACCCGCAGCAGGGCGCCAGCCCCACGCGCGCCTCCTTTCTGCAGTCTGCCCCCGGCCGGCTCTCGGCGCTGCTCTACTCGCGCAAGGCGACGCCCAACATGCGCGCCGAGACCTTCCCACGCGCCATGCCCTCCCCGACAGCACCCAGCGGCGGCCCGACGGACCTTCTCGAGGCGTTGACGCGGGAGCAGACGCTGCGGCGCGAGGCCGAGGGTCGCCTCAGCGCCACGAGCCGCGAGGTCGAGGAGCTGAGCGCCAGCCTCTTCGAGCAGGCCAACGAGATGGTCGCCGACGAACGCCGTGCCCGCGCCCGCCTCGAGGAGCGCGTCGGCGAGCTGGAGCGTCGCGATGTGGAGAAGCGGCGGCGGCTGGAGCGCCTTGAGGTGGCCATGGGCCGCATCGAGAGGGTTAGGACCCTGCTGGCGGAGAGCTGAGAAGCCGAATTGCCACAACCTTGTTCTTCGGTCTGCTACAATGCGACGGGACAGAAGAGACACAAGTACACAGTAATGTTGGCTGGCCCGGCTGGTAGAGGTATATGATTATACTTTGCATTAACGAGATTATGACGACGCAAGGCTGATGGACTGCTTGGGGCCCGAATTACCGGTAGTTTAGTTGCAGCGGCACATGTTGGGAGTTTCACAGTCAAGGGAATTGCGCCTGGGCATACATGGCATGATATCATGATAGGGCAAATATAGCTAATAAGCGTCCACTCGCAACGATGGAAAAGGCGCAGCCGGTTCTTGTCATGTGAACCTTCTTCTTGTTGCCGTGGCTGTATGCCTGAGGGCGTGTGTGTCCATGGGTCCGCATCTACTTGGCTATTTCTATGCCCAAACGGCGTTATAGATGCAAGTCAGAGATCCACGACTATCTTGGTAGTCCCCACCCTTCCCTAGGGAAGGGGCGATGGTCCTCGAGAGAGCAGACAAAAGATCGGACTTGAAAGTCCTTACCAACCGCCAACGCCTCCCCTTTTCCGCTCCTGCACTCGCGAAGCCCGAAACGCCGCGCGCCCGTAATTGGAGGTGGTGATGGTGGTTGAGGGAGTGGTAGTGTACTTTGCTTTACAGCAGTCAAAGCATTCAATCAGTCCTCGATGCCGTTCCACGACTTCTCCTCGTCGGAACGCCCCTGGCTGCTGTTTGGCGCCAGCTTAGTTGGCTTCATGGTATTGTCATTCGGCGCCGACGCAGCCACCGTGCGCATGGACGCGCCTTCTTCCTCAGCGGGCGAGCGCTTTCGCTTCCCGGGCAGGACGATCTGCGGTCCGGCCTTGGTCGAGTAGGATTTCTGGCCGTCCTTTTTGAATGGCGACGTCTCGGGCGACTGCTTGGGGCCGGTGGCAGAAGGAGCAGCGGCGGTACCAGGCCAGTGGCCCTCAGGTTCGCCGTTCCACCGCGCAAGCATGTTGGCTACCTGCGGGCCCCAGACCTCCTCACCCTTGGCCAGGTCCTCAAATTCGAGGGTGTTGGTCCCTCCCACAGTAAAGTCGCTCTGCCGAGTGCGGCAGAGCTCGGCCATGAGGCCTGCAGACTCAAGCCTGGACCCTAGGTCGTGGCAGAAGCTTCTCACGTAGTATCCCGACGTCACCGTCAGCCGAATCTTGCATGCTGGAGGACCCTCGTCTTTCCACGGCGGCGGCGTGTCCTTGTCTGGGGACGGGGGAACGAGGTTCGCGCCCTTCTGAGAATAGGTGGGCTGAGGAAACGCACCGAGGGCACCAGACATCATGGGCTCCTTGCTGGTTCGCCGTTTCTTAGATGGCTTGTCCCTGATGAGCTCATCTTGCCTCTCCTCAAAGCTTCGCTTGAACGACTCATGCGCTGCTATCGCCTGGTCGTCCTCCTCTTTCTCCTCGGGCGTCAGTTTCTTGCCCGACTCCTGCAGCTTCTTGACCTTCCAGACCTGCTCGGCGAGATTCCGCTCCGCTGCCTCGGCCTCCTCCGTGGGCCACCGGTGCTCATGCGAACCGGGCTCGTACCACTCCAGGAGCTCCACGTCGAGGGCCTCGACCTCTCTGCCCTCGATCTCTCTGGGTATTGGTTTCCCCTCTCGCGCGTACTCGTAGAGCGGCTTGCCGTTCATCTTGAGGGCCGAGTACAGAGGCGGGATTTGAATCTGCTTGCCCTTGAACTTCTCAAGCTCCTTTTCGACCATGGCACGAGTGATGTGATCGTAGGGGCGTTTCGTAATGAGGCGACCAACTCGATCGTATGTGTCGGTGTTGGCACCAAAGACGACAACGGTTTCGTAGGTCTTTGTGCAGTCGAGGAACTGGGGCAGCAACTTGGTCGCGGAGCCAATGCCCAGGATGAGCACGCCGGTTGCAAGAGGATCCAGCGTGCCTCCGTGGCCGATCTTGACCTGCGAGGCCTTCTTCTCGAATCTGCGTCGCCGAAACTGCCCGCCCGACTCCTGACGGCGCTTGGCCAACTCGGCATCGATCATGGGTTTGAAGAAGGCGGAGGGGTTGAAGTGCTGCTGGCATTCGCGGATGACCTGCGCGGAGCTGAGGCCGCAAGGCTTGTTGATGGCTTCGCAGCGCAGTCAGTACAATGCTTCATGGCAGTGACGGCGCGAGACTATGTAATGGCTCCAAAAAAGGGGAGAGAAGGCAAAGCGCATCGTACCAAAGACGCCATCGCGGACGACGTCCGAAGCCATCTTCAAGGCCTTTCCAGCTCGGCGCATGCGAAGCCTTGCCGTGTGCTTGAGGAGAGGCGAGCGGGGACAAGGGTGCCCGGGGCGGAACAAGGAAGAAGAGGACTGCTTCTGCTCCTGCTGCTGATGCGGGCTTTGCTCAAAGGACGCTCATGGGTAAAAAGTCAGATTGCGATAGGAAGCATGCGGGACGATGATCCTCGCGAAGCTCCAAAGGCTTTCGGGTAGGGAGAAAAAAAGTTAAAGGCCGGACCAGGGCTTCCGTCCAATGGCCATTGAACAGGCCAGGCCCTGGTGGGCTTAGGCCCTGTCTCTCCAGGCCCCGTTTAGGTACGCGCTCGACAGCTGCGAGCCTCGACTGTAGCGGCTGTAGCGTCAGACCCCACCAATAGCCCACTGTAGGCTGCTGCCGAGCGGCTCTCTAGCCACCCACCGCATCATCTCATGCTTCGCGACCTTCTCCAAGCAAGCTCGCCACCTTCTCGATTCCTCATCCTTCGCCTGAGCTCGCCCATTAACCGCTCAAGCTCGCACAGTCATCCAACGTCACATTGGCGAACATCATCACGTCCGGGCACAGTCTCGACCTTCTGCCGCCGTTGGCCGTACCCCGGTAGACTACATGCGTCGGCCGACGCGCACTCGTCCCGACCGGTCGAACCAGAAGACGGCACGCGACTCACGCCTTTCATGATCCCCTCGCCGTCATGACTGGAACTGCGGCTGGACGCAAGCGCCGTGCGTCCACGTCGAGCGACGAGAGCGTCGACGTGAGCCAGATCCGGTGGCGCCAGGAACACTCGGTCGTCCGCAGTGTCCTTAAGAGCGTTCCCTCGGACGACTGGCCCATCTTCGAGCTGCGCGACGCCGTAGTCTTGAACAAGGACGGCGAGACCTTCGAGAACGCGCTTCACGTCGGCATTAGGGGGCCTTACATTGTGCGCGGCCATCTCATCATCGATGACCCGTCGCAAAAATGCCATTGTACGTCTTGAGCCTCCGCCTCTCGCCTGCTTCGCGCACAATCGCCTAACAATCCTTTGTAGTGGTCATGCGAGTCCGCGGCTCTATTCCTCTCGAGATTCGAAAATGTGTCGCCTTCTCAATCGGCGAGTCTCCAGACGGGAGCCCTTTGATCTGGCTCTCAGGCAATGGTGGTTGGTACGAGATCAACCCTTCGGCCGCATATCGTCCCATCTATAAAAAGATGTGCGAGGCCACGACCTTGTACTACAACTTAGTCGACATATACAACTCCAGGCGCCTCCCCAAGAAGCCCAAGAAGACAAAGGCCAGGTGGATGGACGAGCTCTCTGGAATCTTTCTGCAGTATGCTGCGCGCGTTGGCGACGGCTCCACCTTCGAAGAGGTCATAGAACGTTGCAACGAACATGCTGGCTTCTTCATCAGCCAATTTGCACAGCAGGAGACTCTGCTTGACTGGAAACCCACCGCCTTCTACAAGTGGCTCACTTCGGAGCACGCTGTGAGTGCAATTCCCCCACGTGAGGCCTCTTCTGGCAGGCTCAGTACTGATTCAAGAAGGACCTTGTCCGACAGATGGAAAACGTGAACAGAAATCCATTAAATCCCCCCATACCTTCTGCAGAAGACTTGAGTCCAAAACCCAGGGAGCGTACCGCGACGCCTGTGGTGAAACGGGCCGCCATGGAGGCCATCTCCCGCCTTGCTGACGTTTTGCCCAAGAAGCAGTCAACAGCACCCAGCTTTGTTGCGTCGGCGGCAGCCAGGACGTCTACCCCAGAGGCTAAGCCAAATGCTGTTTCTCTCTCCGTCCACGATCATCCCAAGGAAGCTTTACAGCCACCCGATCTTGCAGCCGTCGAGGAAACAGCTACCGCCGACGACTCGCCGTTCGCCACGGTCTTTAAAGGTGTAGAAGAAGCTTACGACGCCTTAATTGTGACCAAGAAGGGGGTCAAACTGATGTCATTGCTCAACAAACTATACTTCACCTATCGCTTTCCCAACTACAAAGATGGTACCTCTGGCTGTCACAAGATTCCCGTCCGGGAGGTGTTGCATTACAACTCCAAGGCGCTCTTGCAGAGCCTCGACGAGTCCAAGTACGGCCAGCTCGAGGTCTGGCCCTTTCTCCAGGAGCTAGCTCAGACCGAGTTTTGTCCCGTCTCATACAAGTTGTCCGACTTTCCCGTTAGTTTTGTGCCGCGAAAGTCGATGCCACGCCAGCCCAAGAACGATGAGCTGCAACCGTCAGCCGGGCCGTCAAGCCGAAATGAAGACAACAGTTCCCCTGTGCCCCGAGGCAAGTCACTCAAGCGCCCAGGTCGTAAACCGGGCAAGAAGAGTACCCTCCGGCCAGTCAACCCGCCCTTGAAACGGCGTTCCTCTCAGCTCGAAAGCGAGTCCGAGTCGGAGGTTGCGGGACTCAAGAGCTCGCACTACTTTTCCGACGGCGACGATGTCATGCAAGATGCGCCAGAGATGCAGACGCAGCAAGATGCAGAGGTTACTGCCAACGGCCTGCCTAAAGCCTCCGAAGAGGAGCCCATCAAGATCCTCATTCGAGCAGAAAGGATTCCCTCAACCGTGCCGCACGGCCCCGACAATACGTGGACGTGCGAGCAAGACGGCTGCGACTACATCGTCCGCGGCAGCGATGACGACGAGTGCCAATCCCGAATACGCGAACACTTTCACGACCATGAACAGCAGATCGAGAGGGTTAGCCTCGCCGTCACCGAGAGCCGCCCACACCTACCCATCAAGTACGCATACTTCCCCCCCTTTCTCATCCAAGTGCAAGTCAGCTCGCATGATCCTTTGTCCCCTGCAGCACCGTCAACGTCTAGATGTGCAAGAAAGACAATCGCAAATGCTCCCCCCCGCCCAGATAACCACGCAAGCGCCGCGGCCGCGGCCTTGACGACGCCGCCGGCCAGCGCCTGCGCCTGCGACCCGCCTCCAGATCTAAGTGGATCTGCGATTGACGCGTTCCGCAATATTGTGCAGCACTTTCGCCTGAAGCCCCGCCCCGTCTCGGACAAGTTACACAGTCTAACGGTGTTGCAGTCATTTGCTCCAAAAGATCAAGCGCATGGGCGAGAAGACGCAGAGCCACCAGCAGCAGCAGCAGACGGTGAACGGCATAGTGCTTCCGCAGCCGATCAAGCGGAGACTGATAGCGTGACCCTCGCGGGGGACGACTGACTGATTTGGCCCGTTGATTGGGGTTTGTAACTCTTGAGTGAGGCTGCTTCAGGCATTGGCTGGCTGGTGGGGGATTGGGGGCCGACGATATGTACGTTTGCTTTGGCGTTGGACGGGGAACTGGCTTCTGGGGACGGGAAAGCACTTACCTGCTGCTTTGAATGCACCATCAGGCGTTTAGTATCTGGATGGGGCAGGGAAGGCTTGACATGACTTGACGTCGGCGCAGTACTTTACAGCCAGATGGGCATATGAAGGCAGTCCGCATCTGCTCGGCCAACAATAGACTTGGTCTTTTCACTTTGGTTCTGTCAAATTAGCCTCGAATGCGACGAGAGCCTTTGGGGCCAAGTCCATGATGGTTCGACTACTACTATACAATTCCATCCCTGACCCCAACACCGCGGAAGCAAAGCCGACAAGAGCAAATACGAGAAGAAACAGAAGCGCTGCGGTTCTAATTCTCGGCGGCCCCATCCGCAGTCGTTACCATCCTGTCCTTCTCCGTCTCTAGGACGAAGGCCTCCTCAATCGCCGCCATGCGCTGGTACACCCTTAGCCAGCGCTGGCCCCAGCGACGAATCCTAGCATCCTTCTCGCTCGAACCGTCGCCATCCTCCATCATCTGGTCCTTGTTGCCGGCGGCCCAGCTGGCCAGTCCGTCGTTTATGGCAAGGAAGAGCTCCCTCATGGCTTTCACCTCCTTTTCGCGGGTCTCGCTGTCCGCATCGGGTGATGTGAGCAATTGACGAACCCGGCCGCTCACTTTGGCGACAGTGTTGGAGACCAGCTCAAAGACGTGGGCTTGGCCCAGAGACTCGCCGTTATTGGTGCCGTTGGCAGGCGTGCTGGCGATGAGAGCCCAGTCCACGATCGAGAAGGGGGTGAGGATGGAGTAGTTAAGTAGCTTCTCGATAATGGAAAGCGCAACGCCAGGGTGGGCTTGCCAGTAGCTCATTACGGCCGAAACGATCTGCGCACGCGCAGCGGCGGAAGTAGACCCGGCATCGATAAGTCTTCCCTTGGTCCGGTCGATGCAGGCCAGAACGTGGCTGAGAGACTTCGACCCGACCCAGCAGACGGCTGTCATGAACACGTCGGTGCTGGCTACGACGGGATCCAACGCATGCTCGCTGGCCTGAGTTTGAATGCTATCAATGACGATTTGGAACTCCTCGTCCGGAGCCTTGCGCCTCAGAAGAGCGCCGATCTCTTGGCCCTCCTTGGAGAACGGAGTGTCTAACAATTCAAGATACGCGTTAGCGATGGTACAATCACAATGACAGCGTATGGTACCCACCAGGATTGCTGAATTTAAAGTCCGGCACGTCTTTCTCCTTTTCAGGTCCAATCAGAGGCTGATAAGGCTCGGGCAGAGTCTTCTGTATTCTCTGGGCGAAGCTGAGTCGCACTTCCTTGTCCAGCGCGCCTGATAAGAACCACTTGAGAGGGTCAAGGTCGGGCAGCTGAGTGTCATCGGCCCATTCTGCCCATTTCCAAGTGAAGCCAAAGTTGCTCAAGTGATGAGCAAACCAGTCGAGGAAGCGGTAGCTCAGCTCCAGATCCATTCGGGGGCTGTTTCGGTAAAGGTATCTTATGGCTCGGCCGAGACTAGGCGCGATAGCGGCAGGGGCAAGCTTGCACGCCTCCGTCAGCACGGAGTGGTAGTAGACAACCTTGCGCTCGGGCTTGGGCAATTGGAACAGCTGGGAGAAGACGGTGTCTACGGCGACGTCTTCGGGTTTCCAGGTGGACCGCCCTGAAGGGAAGTTGCGAAGCTCGTCAAAGGGTGTTGCTCTCTTGACAAACGTGCCATCGGCAAAGTAGCAGTCGAGATCCATCAAGTAGCGTGCACCGGCATTTCGGTTGAAGTCGAGAATATTGATGGTGTCGGCAAGGCCGTCTCTGATGAGCGATGCCGCAATGTCCGTTTTCCCAGGGACGGACTCAGTCTCTTGGTCAGCATAGACGGAGAAATATACCTCGGGAAACAATGGCCGGGACCCGGCAACCACGGTCGCAGGGACGGTAATGGTAGGCAGCGCATGCTTCGGGGCGTTTGCAAGCTTGTCCTGCGCTTCAATTTCCTCCAAGGGCAGCTGCCAGGGGCGAGGAAGGCAGGCAAGTTCCCAATCCATGGAAGCTTCCAGTTGTAATTGCTTCTGCAACAGCATGCAGAGACTCGGAGATGCCGCTGGTCTTTCCTCCTTTACCTCTGAGAGGTATGGATCCACCAAGGCTTGCAGAGCGTGAGGCTCAGAGGCGATGATGTCGGTCTTTTCCATCAGGTCTGCTGCTTTCTGTTGAAATTGTCCCGGTGCCGAGGCCATGACGTATGGGATGGTCAGGAGAATGATCTTGACGAGCTCTGTGCCGATTGTCTGGTCAAAGTTAGAATGTGATGCTTGCTGCCAGGGTACATCCATGACCTACGTCGTCCGAGCTTGCAGTCTGCAAATCAGCCGCCCGGCTGAACAGCTCCTCCAGCAGCGGAAACACACCATCGCCCTCCAAACAGGATTGCATACAGGCCAGGAACTTCAGCAGAAGTTTCACCTGGCGCCAGTCTCCACAGCCAATATTAGTGTCGATTGCCTTCGCAAGGCGGACCAGAACCGTGTGCACGAGTTCGGGCTTCGTCGAGTTTGCAACCAGAACGACAGCGGCCACAAATGGAGTCTTTAGCGGCTGCTCAACAGCCAGCTGCAAGGCGAGGTTGACAAAAACATCGCGCAACTGTTCGTCGTCGTAGTTGTCGGTTACCATGCGGGCAATCGACAGCACCTCCACGTCCCACTGTCGCAGTGGCGAGTCCGCGATCGCAAGGAGCTGTCGGCGAAGCCGAACAGGAACAGGCGCTGAGTCTGTTCGTCGGCGCTGGTGTCGACGATCGTAGTGGTCATCGTCGTCTGAAGCAAAGATTGGGTCAGCTTCTGTTGCCTTCGTTCAAACGCGTTTCGCAGCTGCGCAACCAACCTCTGTATCGCCGTTTGCGCTGATTAAAGCCGCCAGACTGTCGTCTGTCGTAATCTGCCATGATGCAAACCTCTTTGCAGCCAAATCAGACGTGCGCAAGCTCCAATGGGTTTGAATGGCGAGGTCTCGTAGCTGACGAGGGAGGTTGGCGTCACAGGGCGATGCAGCTTGGTGAGAAAATGCAGCTGCACTGCAAGCGCGCATCGAAAGGTACGTACTACCGCTCGCGCGTAAGGTGGTTCGTTGGATGCCTCAGGCAGCCGTCATCACAGAGCTGCAATTCTTGGGCATCAAGCTGGCGCTTGATAACTGACTATGGCAATTCGAAAGCTCTTCATTAATCAAGACCCATCATGAACAATTCTTGGGCAGTAACGAGGAGCCAATGTAGAAGTGCGAATGCCGACTTTTGAATTCAAACCCTGTAGCCTCTCAAGTTTCTCCTTGCCATTCGTTGGCCCGTCCAAGATGAGCCGTATACTGCCACCTCTCTTGTCCTTTCCAGGAACCATCGTCGCTAGGGCAGCCTTGACGCCGGGCCGCGCTGTATTTTGAAACCAATACTCAAGATCCTCACTTTTCTTTTCTTTTGCTTCGAAACTATGCCGGCCACATGGCTACCCCGCAATCATCATCCCACCACCAGACTCGCCAGTAGAGACATGCATTCGACACGGTTCATATCCACAACCTTCCCCTCTGCTCCCCTGATCCAAACCAGTCGTTACCGGTGCTAACATGATTGTTTCGCCGCCGAGTCATAGGTGACGGGGAATGACAGTCAGCGTAGAGCAAAGTCGATCCAACCCTCCCAGGCATAGCAATACCACCCGGGTGTCTTGATACGCGAACAACGAAGGAAAAAGAAAAGTAAAAGCCAGTCGTCTCATGGTTCAAGACGTGGTCTAAAAACGTCGTTCTCCCTTGCCATGCAGCAAAAGTAGCAACTGTCATGGCGATGGCTGGCCGCAGCAATCCACCAGAAATTCAGCTTGCTGGGGCTCGCAAAAGGTCCATCTCACCCACACAGTGTGTTGGGAGTCCACCCCAAACCTTCCTCCCCCACACACACACGTGCGCGCACCTGTGCTTCTTGTCTGCAATTGAGCGTACAGGGCATGTGCTTTCCCGCTCCAACATCGTGAGCCATGAGGCTACAATCTCCTGGTAACCTCCAGGCTAGGTTTGCGTATCGAGCCATTTCCCTAGCATCCTCTGTAGACTCATTTGTCGGGAGTGGGTTGGGCAGGATGTTCTAAGGCCGCCATGCGCCTTCAAAGGGTGAAAATGGGCACTACCTCAACTCCATTCCGGAATTGCGGCAATCAGTCTAGCTTAGCAATCATTTCTTGCTTGGCCATCGGCGAGAAGTTGTCGATGTCGAGCCCTCGTGATGCCAGGACTTGTTTCATGTGGGCGGGAACCAGCTGCGCGTTCAGGTTGGGGGCGATGGAGAGCTCTGTTTACATGTCAGTCGGTGCTGTTTCGCAGAGATTGACCGGGAGGAGGGGATCTGCATACCGTGGCGCGAGAAGTCAAACAGGTCAGGGAGGTCACGAAGCTGGCCAGAGCCGTGCCTCGAATCTGGCAACTTGGTGTTGGGGTCCCGAAGTTCATCGAAAAATGGGTGAACCATTGCATCGATTGCGGATTGTCTCTCAGTCGGAGTATACTCCAAAAGCCGGGCGATGAGGTCGATGGCATTAGCATCAGCCTTGCGGAACACCTTGTTGAAGGGGTGGGGCTTGATCTGGGGGAACTTGTGCTCCATGTAATTGGGATTCATCGTGCGGATCTGCTCCCGCGTCGGTGTGCCAAGGACCTTGATAATCTCAACCAATTGGTCGATTCCAGATTCGCCGGGGAACAACGGTTGCCCAAGCATGAGCTCGGCCATCACGCAACCGGTCGACCAGACATCTGCACGAGTCAGCCATGTTGATTTGTCAAGTTTCGGCATGGGCACCCACCAATCTTTGTAGTATAGTTTGTCGCGCCGAAGATGAGCTCAGGCGCGCGATAGTACCGGGAGCAGATATACGAAACGTTTGGCTCGTTTTCCACCAAGATCTTTGCACTACCAAAGTCACAGAGCTTCAAGATTCCGCTGTTTGGGTCGAGCAGCAGGTTCTGGGGCTTGATATCGCGGTGGCAGATGCCTTGAGAGTGTATGTAGGCC
The DNA here is from genome assembly GCA_024340155.1 of Tolypocladium pustulatum. Lineage (NCBI taxonomy): Eukaryota > Fungi > Ascomycota > Sordariomycetes > Hypocreales > Ophiocordycipitaceae > Tolypocladium > Tolypocladium pustulatum. Next base: position 85,220 of record JALHBY010000022.1, read on the forward strand.
AGGGCACGGAAGAGCTGGTAGATGTAGAGCTTAACCTCGAGAATCGGCATGGTCGTCTTCATCTTGTTGAAAAACCGGGAAGCACGGTAGACAGTTTCGGGAACGAACTCTTGAACCAGGTTGAGGTAAACCTCATCTTTCTAAACATAGCAGTCAGTGACCAGAAGAACGCAGCAAGAAAGTGGGGCCACTCACGCGTTCACCGTTGGAGTAGTAGAAGGCTTTCAGCTGCACAATGTTGGGGTGTCTGACGATGCGCATGATTTGCAGTTCACGGTTCTGCGACTATGTTAGTCTCGAGGCGCCTTTGAATGGTGACACTATCGGCAAATCAATGCGTACCTTGAATCTCTTATCCTGCAGGACACGCTTGATGGCGGCATCCTCTCCGGACGGCGACAGTTTTGTTTGAAAGACAACGCCAAAGGATCCATTTCCAACAATCTTGCATTGCGTGTATTGCAGGTCCCGAGTTTCTCCCGTGATTCCATCTTGTACCTTCTCGCGGATCACCTCTGCGCCGAGTCGGTTAGCCGCGACGAGCACAAGAAAATGAAAAGTCCAACAGGGAGACTCACCTCCCATTCTGAGGCTATTGAAAGCATTGGGCCGATGAGACGACATGCTGGGATTTTTTGTCTTAGCCTGGCGGCCAATGCTATCGGATGTTCAGAGAGAAGCGCCGGTATTGCAAGCAGGTGAGGGGTAGTAAGTCGAGGCTTTTGGGACAGGCCGTGATGGGCAACGACCTCGGGACAACCAGAGTGAGAAGGGTTAGATGATGCGAAGGACGCAAATACTGAAGTGCCGGTGTGAGAACGCTGCGCTCGGCACTGAGTCGATGATTGAGTTCGACGTATATCAGATGGCGAAGTCAAGAGGTTGCGGATTCAGTTGGCGACAAATGTGGTCGAGCCGCTTGCGAGATTCAAAGTAGGTCGGCCGTCGGTGGTGGCTAGGCAAATGGTCAATCTTAAGTAATCGAAGTCTCGCAGGTGCGCACAGGGGGCCAAGCACGGAATGTTAACTGAAAAGGAGAGATTATGGCCACGAAGAGGTGACGATAGGATGGTGCTTAGCCAGGCAACGCAGTGCCAGGCTTGGAGGGGTGAGGTGCGGGGCTGCAGAGCGGAAGCACTGGAGGGGAGCGGGCCGGGGCAGTACAGCTTTGTAAAACAGATGCTGGCGACAATGACGAGCCAACCTAGGTCATCAAGCTGAAGGCGACGGCGCGTGGGCCAAGGGGCGGACGGGCGACTTGAGCAGTGCGCTGCAGGGCGCCACGCATGCATCAAGCAGACTGAGGTGAAAATGCCTCCCGCAGCCAAAGATGCCAGGTGCATGCGCTGCGGGCGTTGGGAGGCCAATAGCAGATGTAGCGCCAGCGGCCAGACGAAGTAGAAAGGAGGAAGAAAGAAGACGTGAAGGGGCTGCGTAGGTTGGGAGGGATGGTTGATGTATGCAGTGGCACGAAGGCACACGGAGGCTTGCGGCTATGACTGGCCAGGGTCGTGCTCGAAGCAGTGCGCTCGTGACAAAATGACGGGACAGGCGACATATGCTCGTGGAGGGGAGCGACTGGGATGACACAAGACAGCGCAGGCAAGCGGAGGCAGCTCGCTCTCCTTTCGGTGCCAGTTGGATGAAGCAGAGGAGGAGCGATGGCGAGGGCGAAAGAGCAAGCAAGATGTGTGCGCTAAACGCTGGCAGCAGGCGGCACGAAGGGGCTCACTCACGAATTGGCAACGACGCTGCTACCGGTCGTCTACGTCTAACTGGGCGAGCAGTCGAAGACGAGAGGGCGACAAACGTCGTATGATTTTTGTAGAGTATCCGAAACTTGTCGTCGTCGTGGACAACTACGCTGACGAGAGTTGTGAGCGGGACGAGGCAAGCGGCAGCTGTCTGTCAATCGCGGGTGCGGGCTCAGCGCTGGAGTAGCTGACGAAGGGTATCGGGTCGAGAAACGTCGCGACGGTGAATTGCAACGATGCGGAGGGCGCTAGGCAATCACGACACCAAAGAGTCGTCTCTATGCGAGGGATGCGGCCGATGCAATGGCGATGACGGTCGACAGGGCGCGGGCTGCGGTGCGAGGTTGGTGATGCGATGAGCTTGGTGCTGGCGGGCGAGGCGAGGCGAGGCGAGGCGAGGCGAGGCGAGGCGAGGAATGCGGGAGTAAAGGTGGAATGAAGGAGAAACGACCGGGGCTGGAAGGGTTGGCGGTGGTCCTAGTGGAGGGGAGACTGTGTGGGTGGGCTTGCGCTGAGCCTTGGATGCGGGGCACTGCTGCAGTTGCTGGCGCTGGTGACCACTGCAGTGGGAGAGCTACGAGCACTCCACTGTGAGGTACCTCAGGTGGCCTGGGATGCACTTGGCCGTTGTCGCCCGTCTGCTCGTGGTTGCGCTGATGCTAGAGGTTCATTCTCTGGTCTGCTGCTGATATCAGCCAGGCGATTTCATCGACAAGCAGGTTCACGAGTGCGGCAGCATCGGCGGCCGGACATAGACTTGACGCAGGGACGATCGGGAGGAGGGGCGAGGGGTGTGGTAGTGGCGGTGGTGGTGCTCGGAGCAGTGGGTGACTGACGTACGATGGATACGCCGCCAATGTACGAGTAGGTACTCACTCAGACTACCTCTGACCTCTCCTGTCCACCGAGGCTCTAAACGGACGAGACTGCGAGATGGGCAAACAGCAGAGACTTCAGGATGCGATGCACAAACAGCAATGGGAATGCCTGGGCTTTAAGTACGGGCGGAAACGCCAAGGCCAGGCAATGCATGAGGCTGGAGGGGAGGGCAAGGTGAGGTGCAAATTCAGGAACCTAGCCCTGGGAACAGCCAGCCTGCCCAACGGGCAGATAAGATGCAGGCAGACGGGTCCCGGCAGCCGGGAGGTTCAAGGATAGATCAGCTAGAGAGGAAGACAGGTCCGCCGAGTTGCGACTTCGTCGACAACCTTTGCGATGACGCTCGAGGACGGGTAAACAACGAGTTGCGGCGCATGGGCTGCGATGCGAGGCACGAGGGCTCCTGGGGGGGCGACTGGGTACGGACTAGCACAAGGCAAGGATGGGAACCGGGATCACAATCGACGGCGCCTCATCACCCACTCGCCGCTGGAGTATCCATCCATGACCCAAGCCAAGGCTGCCCTGTGGCTAAACAGAAGGACCCGCAGCGTTGGGCTTGGGGTGCTCATGTGCTCATTTTCGAGACGGGCCACTGGCGCTAAAGCGACCCGGCAAGCGGAAGTCAAAATCCGAGGTGAGGTCCGGTGCTCCACAAACCGTCACCACCGACGCCGACCTCCCAACCTTGCCTTATGAGGTGCTGTGAAGATTGCTGCAGCCGCTGCCGTTTTGGGGAGTCTCAGTCAGACAAAGGCGTCGATGGATACAAGCATCAAAAGCAAGCCCTCTGGGAGACACGCAGATAAGAGCTGCTTGACATGGCCGTGCTGTGATAACAGCTGCGCTGCTGTACCACCTGGCGAGCTCAGCACGTCCCCATGTCGCGCTGCAGGTGCAGGTGCTTGCTGCAGCCGTGGCCTGCCAGCCCGGGTTCGTCCAGGCGGCCTACCTTGCCTGGAGGTAGGTAGGCTGTTGGGTCTCTTCCCCTGGCTGCCGCCCCCGTAGCGGCCTGTCCTTTGGTCAGCAACAGCACCTCAGTGTACTCGTACCCGTGGGTAGGCAAGGTAAAAGCACCCACAGCGAGATCCCGTCCTGTCACCTGACGGGCCACAGGGGGCTCCATCCTGGGCTTCCTGGCCCAGGCCCAGATGGCTCCCTGGCCCGGCGTCAGCCACTCAACATTATCCCAGCATCCAGATTTTCAGACCCGGTGATCTCGCATCTGCCACCAAGCAGCAAACACAATTGCCTAGCCTGGCTTGCCTGACCTATCGCGCCCGTGCGGACGCCCCAGATGCCCGCCGCCTGAGCCTGGTCCCCTCCTGTCTCCCGACGCCGACCTTCATCTCTCACGATCTCTCGCGGGTACACCGGTCGGCCCCATCAGATCCAAACCATCAAAGGCTGAAGCAGCATCACATCCACAAGTCGTTCTCCTGACTTTTACTATCAAGGTTGATCTCTGATCGCGTTGTTCACGCAACTTCGTCACCGGGCGTGGCGGTTCAGCTTTCTCTGTGGATACGCACATGTGCACCAAATGATGATCACACACCCTATTGCGACCCACCAACTAGCCAACGAACGCAGTGACAGCGTCCGTCGTCCCATTTCGGGTCACTCCGTACAGTACCTGCTGGTGCGTCGTCTGTTGCCACCAACACGCCTGCATCTTCACACGAGTGGGAGTCTTCAACGAGATGAGCACATGATAATGAAGTGAACCAGTATTCTCACCTTTCCCAGTGGCTGCGAGGCTCGGCGGTTTCTCCGAACCATCTATTTATACGTCCTTTGTTCGGCCTACAAGCGACATCGGGAGCTCGAGCGACCGGCAAGCCTCCAGTCGCCGAGTTCGCCGTCTATATGAAGCCAAAACGCCGGTCATCAACTGCCTGCGGCAAATCGAGCACGCGCGACTCCCTGCCAAGTTGCATATACCCAACCTACGAGCCGGAGGCAATATCACATTGCCATCCGCTGACCATTGTGCATGCTCTGTCGGCGGCGATAGTGTCCCTACGACAGCTCCAACATGCATGAGCAGGGATGGCATACGAGAAGGCGTGTTTCGTTAGACACTGCTTCGCAGGCATCGTCATATTTGGCTCAGTCACCAGCTTAGGATGCTGTTGAAACAGCACCTCCATTGACAAATGCAGATCCTTTATGGCATATCATTCTGCTGCATCCGAAAGTATCTGGCAAGCAGCCCAGACCCAGGACGAAGCATCGGCGACTGAGGAGCCTCGTCCTAGCACCCGCCTACGAGGGACCAGTGCGGGGCGTAGCCGCAACTGGTGGGCCCAAAATTACCCAGGCCATGGCTTATGCACATACGTCCTGACAAGATCAGTGTGTCTCCCGCTCCGTCGGCGCGGTACGGACGGAGCATGGGACAAAACACGGATTAGTCTGTACGTACTGTAGGTCTACGAGGAAACTGACGATATGAGTGAGGCCTTGTGCCCTAATCCCAGATCCACCGATTGACTGCGCTACCCACATATCACAGTCGCATAACAGTTCGGCTTGGTTCGAGGTGGAGGCCGACACTGGTCGCATTCCTGCGGGCATGGCAGCTGCCGTTGAGCTACCGGTCACTGGGTCGAGTCCCCCGCCCCGACATCGCCACAGTGCCGTATGATGGGCCTTGACCATGCGCGAACACATCCTTTGAGACGAATCCATTGCGTGCTGGGCTGGTAGGAACAATCCTATTCATTTACTCGTATGGAGTTGCCCGGCGAAAGCTCTGGCCTCCGGCTTCACGGCATCCATTCCTCGCCGAGAGTCAATCGGAAGCTACGAGACGGAGAGAAAATACCGCTCGCCAACGCGCCAGCCGTGAATGGCGTCCAGGTGGTGGATGCAACAGTTGCATGGCGTTCGCGCCAACGTGCCCCTGTCTCTCGGTCATGCTCGACGTCATGAAGTCGGACGTCATTCGAGAGAGAAGCGCGTTGACTCGACATGCACGCAACGGCGACGACGGCAAAAACGAAGTGCACCGCGCGCAGCAGATGCTGCATACGTCCTCAGCCGTGGCACGGCATTGCGTTCTGCACGAGCATTACATTGCATGAGATGTTCGTCATTGGTACGCGGCTCTACGAGTATGAAGCTCGTCTGCGGACGCCATCATGGTTTGGGAGCGCCGGAATGCGTCGAGGTCCCATGACCCAACCCATGCCGCGCTAACGGCCCATTTTAGGTTCGCCAGTACGGGGTGTCTGTGACCTCTGCAAGCTCCAGGCTTGCTGAACAGTGGTTTGAGTGGCTGGCCCGTCGGGTGGAGGGGAGAAAAAGGGGTCCTCTAGGCCCGCGGTGCTTGCAAAGCACTGGTGCCCAATGCTGGATTGATCACCAATTATGCCGGCCAATTGGCTGGCTCAATTGGCTGAGCTTGCAACACAGCGCACGGCCAGTTCGCTTCAAACCACCTCACTATCAACTGTGACGGTACTGGTCTAGGCCAGACCCCAGCAACGAGGTCGGGCGAAATGTAGCTCTACCCGAGCCTAAGGCCTCGCACCACAAGTCTCGTGCTATTCGTGGAGCAGCCATGGCACTCCTTGTTGGCTTGTACTCGTAGTACGAATAGCTGCATGCTCGGCTTGCAGATTTCGGGACGGCACCCTTACACGAGTAACGCCGACACTTGATGAGCATTATAGAATGGCTGGCGAAACAAGACCGTCTCCGAGCTCGTCACACTTGGTCCCGTGACGAATCTTCTTAATTCGGAAAGATTGAAACCCATGCGGACTCTTTTCATTATGGACGGCATGCACGCGCTGCTGGCTGGTCTCGAGAGTACTTCAGAGTCGAAGTTCGACTTGCCATTCCGAGTCCCTTCATGGCGTTGTCCGGAAAGCTGCTCACGACTGTGCCAGACCCATTCGTCGATTGCTCAACTACGGACTGCGAAGCATTGCAGCTTACCGGACGCCATACACCTTGAGACAAGTCCTGCAGAGTCAACTGGTCCTGACAGCCCCTGTTGCAGGAAGCGGCCCTCCGTTCCCATTGGACACAGCGCAAGTCCAAGTCACCATCATCTCGTCCGGGTCAGGTCAGTTGGTCTCGTACATCTGCATGTCGAGCAGGTCCGGCTATGCCGTTGGGTCGCATTGTCTTGGGCCATGTCAGACCTGCAGTGGTCGCTGGGTGTGCTAGTAACCCATGCCCATGAAGCCTGTCTGTCTTTCATGCCTTCGAAGCTGTTATCTAACATCTTGGCGGCTTTGTTGTAGCCAGTATTGGGCGGCGTGCTCTTGTATCTGTGACCCAGACTTGCACATGCAGCTCAACTTGGTGACTTCCAGGGCAGAGGTCGCGCCGGCGAGTTGTCGCTGGAGCAGCCGGAAGGATTTTTCTCATGTTGGCTGTAACCTAAGAATCGTATACTCGCGACGCCTCGTTGCCTTGTCTTGCCCAACCGTAGCCCTCAGGCCCAGGTTCCGTTTCCAATGGAGAGCTCAACCGAGGCACATGGTCATCCTCAACCAACATTGTGCACAGCCCAGCCGCCATAGATCGGTCCAGCAGCTGGCAGACTCATGCTCGTTTCGAGAGAAAAAATCGTCTAACGTCCAAGTCAACAACCACAGTACCAGGTTGTACGAGCACTCCCAGCTTTCAACAATTCTCGGATGTAAGACAGGTATAGGGCCATTGCAGGGACCCTATTGTTGAAAGCCGGGCCGTTATTCCTCCTATAAAGTAAGGCACAAATTATTCCCACCCTCAAAAACGCTTACCTTACCTTACAGGGCCTTCACCACCTCATTCCCGAAATCAGGGCGACATTGGAAAGAATCAAGCCAGCCCATTCTCAAGCAATGCTAAAGGTAACCTTGAAAGAAAGCGGGCAGAGAAAGGTTGGATCAGTCACCTTGTCCAAGTTTGGGCTTTTCTCCAACCTTTAGGGGGCCACTACTACACAAGGCAGGACTGCTGCAACTCTATTACTTCCTCAACGCTCGACAAGCATTTTATTGGCTTCTCGTAGAGTTTCGCCTTTTCGACCCGCACTACTCCGTGAAACAGCAGAATACACAGATTCATAATCAAGGACAGATGGGATAGTTTGCAGGCTCACCGTCGAAGCTCCTTGCTTTGGTGCTTCGAGTGTCCAATACGATCGCTCTCGTGATTCGCAAGAGCTGTCACTGCCAAGGGTCAAAATCCAAGATGGCTGATATGGAGAGACAGTGCCACCTGCTCAACGAGTATTGCTTATGGCTTCATGCATCGCAGGGTTAGCAGCTCCAGCCATAGACTGTCTTGGATCGCAGTGCCTGCCAAGCTACATGGACCCCACGCCTCGCCAATGCAGGTCGCTTACGGACGATGTCAACTCCAATCCGTGCCTGCGAAACAAAGACAAGGAACCCTGATTTAGCAGGCTGCCACAACAAAACCACGACGATGGCATGATGATCCAGCGAGAGAAGCCACCCGGCCAAGTGTCGCGCCAGAAGTGGCCGACCACATGGGCAGTTGAGTTTATGTTCCTGCTTCGGTTATCTTGCCGGCGAGGTGACACGGATCGAGCACGCCGCGCAAGCGGCAGTGCCAGTCCGGCCGCTGCAACACGAGATATTGTGGGACAATGTAAGGGGGTGAATGGCCTCAACAGGGAGGTCAGGAGGCTGCTGTTTGTGGCCCTGGTTCCCGACACAAGGGGTCAGCAACACGTGGAGAGGGGGGGCCAGGCGGCCGGCGGCAGCGCAGGCTAGAGTTGAGTGTAACCCGACTTTGTTTCACGCAGATGTTTGCTGTCGTTTATGCCCCGGACCTCTTCGGTGGACAGGAGGCTGCATGTCGCTGGCACTGACGACTATCACAACGGAAGGTCCCGCGTGATCCGTCTGTCCATTTGCCGCAAGCATATGAGAGCCCAAATGCTATGAGGCATTTTCAGAACCGTGTATGTCCCGAGTGTAGATGAGGATTGGATCACGGCTCCGCGTCATTTGTGACGGCTGGCGCAACACCACTTCCAGCGCCCTGCATGCAGCACTCTTCATCATCTGACGGCAGCCAGCAGCAGCTTCCACTTCACTCCAGCCCTCTCTGGGACGCGCAATATGGTCTCATTTTGATTACATCGCGCACCGTCATCGCCATCGAGGTCTTGATCTGGAGATTTGGAGCACTCGCTCCCTCTAGTGCGCAGTCTCGATGGACCGAGCTGATCACGACGCCTCCGGCCAGCTCATTTGGCATCAGCTTGACATCAACAGCTCTATCATGTCTCTTGAAACTGCAGGCGCTTAAGCTTCGGTATATAGGCCTCGGCTCTGATCCTTGCCCGCTGTGACACCCCAAAGGCCGAACCAGCGCCGCCTCATGAAGGTACTGTCGTGTAACCGCACCGTCCGCTCTTCCGCCAGCAGCACCCATTCCGTCTATTTTTAAGCCTTCTTGGTTCCTCTGGCAGCCGAAAAGGCAAGCATGGCTCTACCAATGGTGGTTGTGCGTGGCTTCGGGATAGCTCTCGAACCAAGAACGCGCCGTGGATAGGCATCGACAGTCGCAGGAGTGCCATTCAGTTAGCCTCTTTGCCCCTAAAACCTGCATGTAGGCCGACTCTTTCCCAGCGCCCATCCCAGACCCCTTGCTCGGTGCATGTTCGTCCAGATCCGGCCAGATGCATGCATGCTGCATGCCTAGGATCATGCGCACACTCGCGCGACCGACGGTCGACCGACTCTCGAGGCATCTCTCGTGGACTGCTGCAGGACACGTGCATTTTGGGGCTACCCTTGCGGGATGCGCGGGCACAAAAATGCAAGACTATTCATGCTAGAAGAGGCATTTGACCCAACTCGTCCATCTAAGGGGCTGTGAATGTGTGTTTGTAACGCCCTGATCCTGTAGACTGTCTGTATAACTGAACTTGTTTGCTCTGCTCTGCACGTACGTAGTGCCTGCATACCTCTCCAACAAAGTGAAGGTTTGAATCTTGACTGGTTGGATATATTGCTGCTGCTCTGATAGAGCCAAAGTCCTTAAGTCTAAGCAGTTGGTTACACACGCAGCTCAACGTACCACGATGATCAGTCAACGAATCACTTCCCTCGAACTGGTTTTAGTCCTCGTCATCCACCTTGTCTGCAACCATATCCTTGGACGTGTTAATCACCTTCTCTGGAGGTCGCTCCAGGGGCATGGCAGGACTGCTCATCCCGCCCGGAATAGGGCTCATCTGTCCGCTGCCGGGGACGCTACCCGCACCGCTGACCATCCCACTCGGGACGCTAGAGGCAGCAAGTGGAATCCTGAGGTCGTCGGGAGAGCCGGGGAAGAGCTGAGGGTCGAGGCCGGGGATGTGAATGCGCTTCGCCTCATTTTGATATGCCGCGGGAATGATCTCGATGATTTCGTCACGTGGAAACTTGAGAAAAGGAATCTCCATGGTGGAGCAGTGCATAAGATAGGCGTACAGGACTCGGAGGACGGATTCGTGGGCGATGATTAAGAGGTCATTTTGTTCGCGCTCGAGCTCCAGGATGATGGGCTCCAGGCGAACGGCGAGGTCATGGTAAGACTTCAAGCTTTGTGTCAGTTTGGATCTGGGGGCAGCGGTGGTGTGTAGTAGTCATACCTCGGCGCGGGGATACCGATGATGGTACGGGTCCAGCTCATGCTTCTCCACTTCCTCGGCATATATCTGGCGGATGATGCAGTCTGACATCTTTTCGCAGACACCAGGGTTGATCTGGCTCATCTGTGATCGCTGGCGGACTTTGTATCCCTTCTCTCTCAGGTAATCCGCCGTTTGGACAGTCCTCATCCGAGTAGAAGTCCATACAGATAAGGGACGAACGGGCTCCTGGGGTCCGCCCCTTTCCACTTGCTCTGCCTGTTCCTGTTCGCGATGCTTCAACAACGTCTCTGACATTTGCTGCGCATAAACCCTGCCATGTTCAGAGAGCGGCGCATCCGCCTTGTACGAATCCTCCTCCTCCGTCGTCCCTGCACGGACGAAGAATGTTGTGCGGGACTTGATATGCAGATTGGTGAGGTAGAAAACTATCCTGTGAGACAGGTAGTTGAAGCTAACGTTGTTGTAGAAGAACTTGGCTCCAGCGTTGATCATCTTGATATAGTTGAGTTCGCCCTCGTTCATGGTCTCAAAGGTGGGGATTCTCGTCTCAATTCTTTTCAAGTACAATTTTGCCGCATCATCGGGTTCCATTCCCTCAAACTGGCAAGGCGATGAGCCAAACATTGCGGCGACTGGATTGGAACAATGGGTAACTCACGTCTGGGGACGATATTTTGACGTTCCTCGCGTTTTCGCGGAGGATACGCTCGTCGTCCACATACGACTCGATAAACAAAGTCTAGGCTTGCACGTCAGCAACCTAGCCCGGGTGTAGCGAAACTCCTCCATGGCCGGCGCTCACCTGAACATCATGCTTAGCCAATTCCTTGGCCAGAGACCGCCGACCACTTGCGATCGGGTTGACTGCGTCGTATATGGCGACTTGGCCGTTCTCGTGGTTCAACCAGGCATAGATGTCTTCGCGACACTTCTTGAGGATCTTCTGCCGCAATATGACAGAAGCCGGAGAGGCGTTTGGAAAGAAGTAGTCGTCAGGGACTGAGCCACCAGGGCCAATGGTAGCGCGGCGGTAGTCACCCAAGTGGAAAATGCGAGTTTTGACGCCAAGCCATTGCAAATACCTAGCGAGGGACACGCAGATATGACTAAAAACGTGAGCGGCGGTGTAGTCGTCAACAAGGCATGTTGAACTTACGTCTTGCCGCGGGCCGGAGGCCCAACCATGACAATGGCTATCCGCCCAGAATGGAAAAGCCGGCCAGACATGGTGCTGTAGAGCTGGGCGGGGGCCAAGTCCTGGTTCTCGATGACATCATGGATGCCGTCGATGAACGTCGAGCTCTTGCGACGATACCGAGGAGCGTTGGCCGCAATCTCGGCGGTGCTGGTCTCGTCAGCCCCATGCTTGCATCCAAGAGCCCCCCCGAAGTAAGTCAGACTTACAGTAAGGTATCCATGTCGAACTCTGACTGGTCCAAACAGACTCTGGAGTACGAGAATGTATGCGTCGAAGTGCAGTCAACTACTTGGCGCGTAAATGGAGTGTGCAGGCACAAACACGACTGGTCGATGGTCCGGGCGTCGTCTTGGACCGATCCCAAGCGGTCAGTGAGTGACCTTGGCCGAGCAAGGTACTCTCCGCGACGTTTGCAGAGGCTGGTGCGTCGCGATAAAAGGAAACCCAACCTTGGGAACAGAGTAAGTGAGTGAGATTGGGCGTTGTGTATTTGGAAGCCTGTCGCGAGGTCGCAGCTGATGGACCCCAGATGTTCGGTGCAGTTACGGGGCCCCTGCCCGGATATTGTCGGAGGGACGGACCCGCCAGCAAGGTGGACAAGGTCTGGGGCCGACGATGATGATGATGACGATGACGAAGACTACAAAATATTGACCAGGTAAAGGCTGATGGCAACGAGCGCACGGATTATATGCGACGTGAGGGTGAAAGAGACACTTGTCGGGTGCAGGCAAGCTCCAGCTAAGGCAAGCTTCAGCTTCAGGGTAGGGGGCGATGACAAGTGACTGACGCTGAAGCCGAGGGACTGGAAGGCTGGGTGGGGTGGGGGTGCCAGCACGCAGTACTTGAGACGCCGCGACAAAAAACACGGCTTTGAAGGTACCCAGTACCACTTCTCCGTCTCTACCCATGCCATGCCATCCCCCCGACGGCTAAAGACCGGCGCGGAAGATCAGCTCCTCCGACCTGCCCTTGGCACGGGCGGCCAGTCCCCCAGCCAGAGCTGGGCCTGCTGGGGTTGACTAAGGCGGCACCTAGCGCCAGGCCTCGTGCCAACTCGCAGGTTCGGGGCTGATGAAAATTATTCTCGTAACTCCAATTCCATCCACCCCCAGATCCAAGCAAGCTCGTCATCGCGTCACCTGGCGCCTTGGAACCGGAGCGACTCGCGCGACCCAAGGCCTCGTCACAGCCTTGCAAGTTTTCGATCTTACTCTGCGAGCCGAGGCCCCTGATTCTCGCCTCTGCAGCTCTGTGCTTTCCAATTCTTTAATCCCTTGATCCCGAGGCTGTGTCGCGACACGACGACGACAAAGCTGCCACCATGGCTTCCTCGTCCCTCGACTCGGTTCGCTCTCTCTTCTTCTCCAACCCGATCGCCGCCACGATAGGAGATGCGCTCAACTCCTTCTCGGAGCGCAGGGCTAAGCTCGGCCTGTCCAACCCGGGCAGCATTGAGGGCCTCTCCAAGGAAGTCCAACGCGATGTCTTCCTCAACAACTACATGTTCACCGGTGTTCGCGCCGACCTCACCAAGATCTTCAGCATGGCACCGCTCTTCCAGGTCTCTCACCAGTTTGCAATGGGCGAGCGCATCAACCCTTATACTTTCGCGGCCATGTACGGCACTGGCAAGGTAGGCAATACTCACAGATGCCAGCATCAACAGGCCGTCGCGTTAGCTGACATCGCTCTTCTCAGGTTTTCTGCCAAGGCAACGTAGACAATGAGGGCTCTCTCTCCGGACGTTTCAACTACCGATGGACAGACAAGCTGGTTTCCAAGTCGCAGCTTTCCATTTCTCCCGGCGGCCAGGACATGGCTCAGTTCGAGCACGAGTACACCGGCGACGACTTCAGCGCATCTCTCAAGATGCTGAACCCCTCTTTCCTCGAGGGAGGAATGACCGGCATTTACATCGGAAGCTACCTGCAATCTGTCACCCCTAAGCTCGCTCTCGGACTGGAGACTCTCTGGCAACGCCCTGCCCTGACCCAGGGCCCTGAATGCGCCGTCTCGTACTGCGCTCGCTACAAGGCCGAGGATTGGATTGCTACTGCTCAACTACAGGCTGCCATGGGAACTCTCAACACTTCCTACTGGAGGAGGCTCTCTGACAAGGTGCAGGCTGGCGTCGACCTGAGCCTTGGACTTGTTCCTGCTGCTGGTGGCCTCATGGGCGGTGGCCTGCAGAAGGAGGGTGTCACCACCATTGGTGCCAAGTACGACTTCCGCATGTCTACCTTCCGCGCCCAGGTCGACTCCAAGGGCAAGCTGAGCTGCGTCTTGGAGAAGCGCGTGGCTCCTCCCGTCATGATGACCTTTGCTGCCGACGTTGACCACTTTACCGTTCGTGACACCCAGCGCTCTTCAAACATTGACATGGACTGACCGCCACCTATAGCAACAAGCGAAGCTCGGTCTGGGTGTCTCCATCGAGGCCGCTCCCGAGGAATTGCAAGACCAGCAGGAGGCTATGGGCGCCCAGTCGCCTCCCAACATCCCCTTTTAAACTCCCAAACCTTCCGATGATGATAGCGTCCCGGCTCCAACCCTACTCATTACCGATGAGGTGAATTCTACGCGACGAAGAATCCGATCGGCGGAAACGCGAGCCTCATCCTTTTCACCCGATGTCTTATCAGTTTGTCCTCGCTAGTATCTGGAAACCCTATCTGATGATGGTCTCCGCGTGTTTCTCCCGCGCAGCACGGACTCTGCCAGTGGAATTTAATCCCGATTGACCTCATGGATCTTTCTCATCTGTCGAAAAGGAGAAGAAAAAAAGCGCCAGAGCTCTTTAGTCGGACTTTGTCGATGTTATCATGGCAGTGGCTTCCCGGCACCAATGTTTTCAAGCCGGCCGTTGGACCGAAAGCTTTCTGCAAATTCTGTACATTAGCTCGCGAGGCTCGTTGAGAAGGCCTCGAACAACAGCATGTGGCCGTTTTTTTGAGTTGTTGTGGGGGAAGACGATGCCGGCCCCGGGTGGGACTTCCACATATCGTGATTCTATAGGGGTCATGGAAGTGGCCCTGTTATGTTTAGTGTATGAGGAAATAGAGAAGAATCTAAATGTTCTTGCATGTCATGCTGTACACAGTCGTGATTCTCACGTGTCATGGTTCGTGATCAGGGACCTGGACCAGCTGTGGAGCTTTCATGGGCGCCCGAGTGCTGTGTATGTCGTCACTTAAGTACGAGGAGTAGGCAGAGCAGGAAGTTGGTATTAACTGCCCAGTATCAGCCCGTGTTACAGGTCCTCTGAGCATACGTGTCCACATTGCGCTATACCGCAATTCCAGCCTGCCGTAACATCTCTCCCCTCTCCCTTGAACGCCGTGGTATCGCCAAAGTCCCAATGCAAGCGAAGTGATGCCCATCCTCATCCCCAGCCGTACCGACCACCTCTTCTTTCTCGTATGCCATGTAATGCACTATCTATGTCGTCGCTGCTTTCATGCACTGTCGTTGAACAAATCAAACACGCGCAACAAATACCTCTCGAGGCTGTGGCTCGATACTGAGATCCGACAGTCTCGTCCAACACGAAGTCTCACATGACGGAACATTCTCGTTCGGGCTGTTCGCCACTGGCCTTGTGATGTTTTCCCGCTTTGTCCTTGGCCTTGCCGCTCTTGTGCTTGGAAGGAGTGCTCTGCGGTTGAGCGGGTGCCTTTTCATCCTCTGCAGGGGAGTCAGGGGCCTTGGTGGTGGATGCGTCTGAGCTGACCGGCGCCGTCGAGTTTGTCGCTGGCGAGCCCGAGCTGGTTGGATCAGCGAGTGGCTCCTTGCTCGACTTCATGAGCCCGCCCAGGCGCGTCATGGAAAAACTGATGCGGCCCTCGCCAGACTGACTATCCGGGCGACTTTGCCTCCCCAGGGTGAACCGGGACGCCGCGCGTGACAGCCTTGACGAGGTCAGTTCATCGATTGGTGTGATGACCGGCGAATTTGCGCCAGGGGTAATGGCAGGCGTTGCCACTCCCGAGTCGGTGAACGCTACACTCTGGCGGCGTGAGCCACCGGGCGTCGACCCCGGATAAGGTCGCTCGAAATACGCCCGAGCCGGACGGTCGGCCTCTGAAGACAACCGAATGCTTGGCGGCTTGCTCCAGCCAGCCAACCGACCATATCCGCTGACATCTCCATCGTTTGAGGCCATCTCAAAGCTTGTTTTCGACTCGTTGTAAGATGGTGGCTCTGCCTCTGTCCCTTCCGTTGATGGGCACTTCATGTCAACCATTGGCACGACCTGGTAAAAGAGCAAGTACGGCATTTCCTCTCTCAACGACCGTCTGATGTTGTCGACATAAGCCACGCGATTCTCCGTTTCCAAGTCATCAAATCGTACCCATTGCGCCTCTTCGTAGTCTGGTGGGGGATCGAAATCATGTTTCCGATTGCTAGTCAACAGCTTCGGTGCGACTCTGGCGAAGGCGATGTAGTGCCCGCTTTGAAGAGAGTCTCCGCGGTGGCAAACCACGGATTGCAGTACGAGTTTGTATTCTGTGCTCAGCCCGTTCACTTCCTCTAATTCAGACCTGCCGGCCAACATGAAATGCGGCAGGCGTAGGCTATCGGGTATGTCAATGAACGTGTTGAAGCGTTGAGGTTGGCCCGATTCCGTCATTGCATAGCGCTTGAGGCAGATGCCAACAATTGGCCTCTGGTCAAAATTCATGGCGACCTCGACGTCGTTCCGCGGCTCACTCGTCGTCAGCGCGTGCCAAGCTGTGGAATGAGTAAATTTTGTCAGGCTTGGCAAATGGCGGTATCAATGGACTTACGAATTAGACGAAAGAATTGCCAGGCGGGGATTGTTACCGCTTTGACTACAGTCGAGCCCTTTCGCCGATTCCTAGGCGAACTCGAACCTTCTGCGGCCCGTCGGCCCTGCTCATCAATGAGGACACGCTGTATGACACTCGTAGATCTGTGCCTGGTAGAAGGGCGTTCCTGGGACCTGCTGGCCTCGTCATGTCCAGTCTCCTTGACCTCCCCAAGCTGTGCAGGAATACCGCTCGTATCAGTACTTCGGGTCAAGAGGTGCGAACTAGTCTGTTCTATCGGGTCCCCCGAGACGAAAGTTGGCGTTGAGACTTCGATTGGTGAAGCGGTCAAGGACGACGACGCTGTGCCCTCATCGCTTCTGATGAGTCGAATGGTGCTCTGGTGAAGCATTGCAGGCCTATCATCAGATTTCCAGTCGTCTACGCTTGACTTCTTTGCTTCGTCGCTGTCTCGCAAAACATCGACTTGCGCGTTGAAGTACTCCTCCAGACAATCTTCGAGTTTGACTCCCTTGCCTGCAGGGTCGGGCGGAACAGCCAGGTTCAGCAACCGCTCATACACCACTTTATGATCGTCCTTGTCCTTCTTGCCTTGGTGAAAGAGATCGACCTGCAAGGAGAGCAAGGGTAGCTGCAGGGTCTCTGTTACAAACGCAAACGCTTCGGATGTGTCCTGCTGCTCGAGCAGGCGCGCGTCAGGCCAACCGCAGTCGCCCAACGAGTCTTGTATCAGCTTGGTCTACCCTAGTTAGCACCGACTCAAACCCCCCTGCCGTAACGGCTCGACTCACCAGATCAGTTTTGATCAGCTTGCCTAATCGCAACATGTTGACCCACATGCGGAGGAGGTTGACAAGCTTGTATCTGGGGTCGTCCAAGGGAAAGTCGTTCTTAAGCATGCACTCAAAAGCATCCAGCTTGGCAAACATGGCGAAGAGCAGGGCATCGAGGTAGCAGGTGACGCTTTCTCGGTTTTCGGCGCCGACCATGTGGACACTGGGGTCGTAGGAGGCGATGATGCCGGCTTGGGCCTTTAGTTCTATGTCGATGAAGTCGACCGTCCTCGTCGGGTCGCCATCTGCAAACTTTGTAGCCAGGATGTCTCTGATGTGGTCGGTGGACACATTGATGATGTTTCGTTGGTCGAGGCGTCGTTGGACGGCATCGATCTGGTTCTTGCGATCAGTGATCAGCGCAAGGCTGTGGGGGTGGACATGCATAAGTGCGCTGCGTACCTTGCTATCTTCCTCGTCCTTTTCAATAGAAAGCCTCGAAGCATGCTTGGCATTGTCGATCTTGAACATGGCTCTGAAAGCTTCTGCGGACAGTGGGCGGGACTGGAGTTGAGGCAAGTCAATTCACTGTTTGCGCTTGAAAGTCCCCAGCTCTGACGTCAAGCCCCGAGCATTGCGAGCAAGATGCGCCGTTCGGGAGGAACAAGGTGCGTGCGATTGCGCCGAGTCCAGCGATGGGAAGCCGGGAAGCCATTCAGCGAGGCGGTGCTGGCTCTCACGTACCTTGTTGTCCTTGTCACCTGGTGGCACCGACTTGCTGCGACGATGGGAGCCATTCTTGTCGCGCAGGCTGAGGAACTTTCTGGGAAACTCTCTCATGGTTGAGGACCGCACGGCGACGGTGATGGACTCGAGCCAAGAGAAGCAGAGCCTCAGAGGATTCAGCGCGGCAGAAGTTGTATAACAATTCCCATCCTCAGGCTGTGGAGTGAGGCCTCTCTGGATGCTGGGGCAACGGTCGGGCTGGCACCAACAGACGGCAGGGTCGCAGTGAGGCAAGGCGGGGAGAGACGCGGGGAGAGACGCGGGGAGACGAGGCTGGTCGGCGACGACGGCAATGGCTCCACGACGATGTTGGCGAGAGGAAAGGGAGAAAGGATAGAATATGACTGCGGCTGTGGCTGTTGAGACGCAGGAGCCAGAGGTTGAGCGGCTGGCGTTATCAGGTAGACAGGGGACCAGGATTGTGTTCATAGTAGCCCAGAGCTTCGGTGGACGGTTCAGGCGACGACTCGCGCACTGGCGGGGGCGGGACAGTGGAACCGCAGCCCGTAAAGTCCCCAACCCGACCATGAGGTCAGGTGTCACGACGCCCTGTCGAGCTGCCTGCCAGCGCCTGGTGCCACCGTCCAGCCTTATGTCCGGGGACCTTTGGCGATTGACGCTGCCTGGCGCTAATCTACCTACTACATGTCTTGCATCGAAAGTTACCTTACCACGCGGGATGGCGGGTAAGGTGAACACAAAGCCCCCGCGCAGTCCCACAGGCGACAGCTTGGCTGAGTGTACGGATATTACGAGTAAACTACGAAGTAGGTGTCGAAGCCAACATGGCGATGCAGCGCAATGCAAAACTGCTCGACTGAGCCAGGCCCACAGACAAAGAGCACGAAGCACATGATGATCCTACTGTTCAAGGACTCGAACTGCGCCGCCTTCTCCACGGCGTGCACCCACGCGCGCAGCGCTCGTGGCATCCCTGCATTGCCACAGTCAACAGTGATTCCCCAGGTGCTTGTATCTGTAGTTGCCTGTTGGCCATGCACGATACGCGTTGTCGAGCCCTTGTCCACACCACCTAGGTAACGAATGGCACCACCTGGCACGGGCGCTACGTAATGGCTTCTTGTAGCTGCGATGACGAATGCTACCGACAACGCTGTCTTTGGGGATGGCGGCCAGCGCAGCAGCCTCGTGGCTTGCAGTCTGTACTTTTCCCCCACGAAAAGCATGGTTTGGGGCTGTTTGCCTTGTAGGCTGCATCTGGCTCTGTGCTCGTGATAATCAGCGGCATCGTCGACGCGGACGAGGTATCATCCTAGGCCGGTGGTTTCAGTGGACGGCGCCCAGTGCCTGGCGCCCAGCGCGAAGCATGCACCGCCACAAGTCCGAGCTGCACGACAGCACGAATGTGGCTGGGCCAGACACTAGCCACCTGCAGCAGATGGAAATTTCCATCCTCTTACGAGCAACTCGTCACGTTCACCACGAGGCCTTCAACATCAGCTCCAAGAGCCGCCCCTATTCCATCATGCCCGGCGCTCGTCAAGGAACTCGCCTAGCGAGGTCCCTGGGCCAAAGGCAATTGCCTCTGCGAGCGACGCCGTCATGCGGCCAGAGATTCGCGTCGACCGGCGCCGGCGAGGCAGCTTCGAACCGGGCGAGTCTGGCAGATCTCGAGTCTACGACGACCTTCACGGCACCTGCACCGGACCAGGCAACGGCCGAGGCTTTTGGCGCCGCGCAAAACCTGAGCGCAAAGGAGAGGGGTCTTCCTGGCAACCGGTCAGCCCTCTATAGCCGTACAAGTCCGAGCTGTTCTGACCTTGACAAGATACCAATACCATCCCCCGAAATATTATCGTGGGCCTCTACATCCCGTTCAGATGCCCCCATCATCTGATCCGACCGCTCGCGACTTCGTTCCCGGCCCATTCAGCTTCCCTCGGCTGAAGCACACATACGACAGCACCATTGCGCCGGATCTGCTGACCCTCACCTACACCCACCAGCCTCCGGGCACGACGCCTCCCGAATCACAGAAAGGCACCCTGAGGGAGTGGGATGGCTCCTCCCCCTACCACAAGAATCGACCGAACCGGGGCCCTCGAGGTGGTGGCTCGTCGAGGCTTGGCATACTCGAGCGCAAGATCACCTGGAACAATCTTCCGGAGATTGAGGCCGTCACCATCAACTCGTATGCCCCCCTGTCTGCGGGCAACAAGGAGTATCTTCACGTCGCGCGAGCTGTTGTACAGGCCATCTCGGGCGCTTACCCCGAGGTGACGACCGTGAAGCACCACGTGATCCAATGGGGCGTGAGGAAAGGCGACAAGGCTGGTGCCAAGGTGACTCTGCGAGGCGGCGCCGCCTACGACTTTGTCGACAAGCTCGTGACGCTTGTTCTGCCCAAAATCAAAGACTGGCCTGGCATCAAGGCCAGCACCGGAGACGACGCGGGTAACCTGGCATTCGGAATGAAGCCAGCGTGGATGGCATACTTTCCGGAGATTGAATTCAACTACGACGTGAGTTGCCCTGCACGCTCAATGGCCGTTGATGGGATAACAAAACTAACTGCTACATCAAGATGTATCCCCCGAAGCTGATGCCCGGCTGCGACATCTTCATTCACACTACAGGCACCTCTGATAGACAAGGACGACTGTTAATGGAGGCCCTGGGATTCCCGTTCTACGGCAAGCCCACACACTAAGGAGCATGGAAGGAGGCCAAGAGATGGAGACGACTGGATGTGGATGTGATGGGTAAACATGTTGCATAGACCATGTATAACAGTTGTATCATAAAGAGCCTGCCATTGGTGGCATTTCAAGGACTGCCGTCCATCTGTTCGCTACTCCGCTCCCTTGACTACCAAGCCCATTCTATTAAATACGCCGCAACTCCGCCCAATGCTGTAGTGTAGTCCAAAAAAATCTCTCTAAGCAGCCTTAACCCTTTCCCGAAGAGCATTCATGACTTGGTCGACGGCCTCCATGTCCTGGGCATCGACTTGTCCTGTCTGATGTCCCGCCTTGCAAAGTTCGTCCGTGCAGACATCCATGGCAGGTTGGTAATTCCTGCACGCCGAGCTCAAGGCATAAACAGCCTTCCTCCGCACATCGGCCTTCTCCTGCTCGCGCATCGCCATTTCGACAAGCATCGGCAGGCCGCCGACGGCGAAGAGACGCTCCTGCGTGCGCTCGTTGTTCTGGACAGCAGTACCGATGCACCAGGCGGCCATCTTGCGCAGCTCATCCTCTTCGCTGCGAAGCTGGTCGAGCAGTGGCGTCCAGAGTTCGAGGTTGGCGATATTATTTGCGTTGTCGAGATTCTCGATGAGCTGCTCGAAGTTGTCGAAGGCGATCAGTTTATCGTCGACCGAGACATCGTCGCCGAGCGGCGCGGTGATGATTTCCATGGATGCCTTCATCAGGTCCGCATCCGAAGGCCCGCCCATGAGCGCGGCCATGACGTCGGGTGTGAGGTTGGAGGCGGCGGACGGCGAAGGCGCGGGGACTTCACCGTTGGTGGTGTCGGTGTTTTCGATGCTCCAGCGCAGGAGATCGTTGAGGCGTTTGTCTCCCATGACGGCGAATTTGCGTGTTCCTATGTCGTTAAAGAAGTTTTTTTATAGTGCTCGTGTGTTTTCAAGCAAGCGCTTCGTTGTAGCAATTGGGAAAATCGTCTGGGACGGTTGTTTGCAAGTCTTCAGTTTAGTATTGATTGTGGACTTGCGCTCACGATTTTCAAAGTTGGTTGGAGTTGACGCCCCTTCTGGAAGCTTCACGAAGGGCCTATACTGAAATGGGACTAGTGCCCTCTGCAAGGCCGATGCACATTTGGCATGGAGATATTCTATCGTGGAGCGGATTGAGTGGTTGCAACCCAGGAGACGTACCCTTTGTCCGACCTGGACTACGGCCAAGCAAAGCACTAGTATCAATTAATTCAAAGCTTGGATCTTGAGAGGGGCCGGCGTTGTGATTTGATTCAATTGCCGATACTGCAACCAGGCACACGCTGGCATTCTGCGGTCTACAAGTTCCCCGCCAAGATTGCCCCTCATCGTTGTTTCACAAGTGCTGAGCCAGACTACTCCGAAGTAGCAACGGATCTACTCCGTACGCGCACAGCAGACTTCCCAACGGAGGTCTCGAGCACCGTTCCCAAGATAGAGTCTACTTCCAACAATATGAGCAAACGCGAGCGGGCCTACGCAGTTCTCACAGAGTGGGTCGCATTGGGGCCTGGGGAGGGTCGAGATTCTCTCCGCTGGAGAAGCCGCAGCTCTTCCGAAAAAGAGCACCATGTTGCGCGTGCTTGCTTGTGTCCTGCGAGTTTAGGCATCGCCCTTGGATCCGGGACACGAAACGAAAATAGATCAACGTCTGCCTTGATCATGGGGGCGTATCATCGATATTGAAGGCCTTAAGCCGCGCAACACCTTGGTTGCGGGTTGTCGATTGAGACTCCAGGCTCTTTTGTCCACGCCAGGTTACTTTACTACTTGGGACGATGCCTATCCGAATCACCGCAGCCTGGAAAAGGCAACAGGATAAAATCTGCGGAGTACTTCGTACTTTGAAGACAGCATCGTACATTTTGGCGGCTGGCGTAATGCGGCAACGCCGCCGCCAGTAATGCTGACGACAGCCTCTCGCCCCCCTTTTCTTTTCTGGGCACCCCGAAATTCCTCATCCGCTGAGCGGCAGCCTGACCGCGCCAAAAGCTCCAGATTAGGTATAGTGACACCGCCGCCTTTGAGATCTTCTCAAACAGCGTCCCAGGCAGGCCAGCAAAGAATGGCTGTGCGCGAAACGCTCTGTTTCGGGGGCCAGTGGTGCTCAGTAGTGACACTTGAAACAGTGACTGTATATGCGCTCCTCCCAGGGATGAGCTTAAATCAACTCCAAGAAATTATTTGGCAAAACAGTAAAACGGCTCGAGCCCAACCAGGGCAGCATCAATGCAAAGTCTACGGCAGGCTCTTCGATATCGTGGCAGAGGGCATCCTTGTTTCCAAGCGATTCGTCACTGTTACCAGTCCGTACATTGTTCGCATTTCCTCTCAGATGACCTCCGTGACAACTCTCTTTTGTGAGTGACCTAATTTGCATGCCAGCGCCAGAGCTCTCCGCCTTGCTCGATTAAAATACCTTAGGTTCGGGTAGAACCAGCCACCGAAGGTCGGGTCGGCTGGGCAGACCAATTCCAAAGCTTTGACATTGTTGTATGTGCCGCGGAAGACGGCCAGCCTGACTGCCCCTGGAGCTGGGAAGACGATGGGAGATATAGATGCCATATCCTGGAGCCGCTACGGAGATTAAACGTCCTGGCTACATTGATACTTCCTGGACTCGAGCCAGCTTTAGATAGCGGTACCGCAAGCAAGCGCGTCTACGAATGCCTATGGATGAGCACTCCATCCTTTCCAGAGTGGTGGCCCGATGGATGTTGACGCCTCAAGCTGGCATGGAGAGGCGCTGCAATTCCCAGTTGGCGGAAACGGTGGGGCAGAGAGCCGCGTACGAGTTCTGCACAGTATCGTCCATCCGGTGATGTTTCGCCAGCCAGCGAGCTATGGCGACATGTGCATGCTGCTGCGACTGATCGTCACATGGATTTCTTCGGGGTTTCCTCGAGAAGCTGCAACACGGCAGGCAGCCGCCAATCAAGCGGTTCATTGGATGGCAACACTCCGTAGCTTGGCGTGGTTACGAGTACAGTTGGATGGTGGTGGTGGTGGTGGTGCTGATTCCAGCCCTCGGGCGACGAAGGCGTTCCTCGGGTTGTCCCCAGCCACCACCGTGAGCCAATCAGTGGCGGCAAAAGCGGCGAGCCAAAGCTTCCCCACCCCTGCTGCTGTTCACGCTGCTGAGCGGGGGGTACGTGCCTCCCACTGCAGGCCACTCGCTCGCCCTCAGCAATTGCCCGCCCACAACTTTCCCTAACGGCGTAGCTGGCCGCCGGCGGAGATGGATGCTTCCCTCCTTTCTCCCCTCCACTCTTTCTCCTTCTTCAACCTCACACCCCCCATATCACCGCAGTCTTTTCGACCTCCGCGTTCTCCTCGCGACTCTTCCTCGACATACCTCTCTAGCTATCCATCAACGTGAGCCGCAACCGCTACTGCCCTTGCTCTCGGCCTTGTCGCTAAAGTCGTTATCCCATCCAGCTCTCAACCGTAATCAGCAGCCATGGAGGGTAGGTCGCATCCCACCGCACCGCAGCCCGTCAACGGTGCAAAACCCGCTCGGCCGGGCCATCGCGGACCTCGTCGGATGCATCTCAGGAGTCGTGCTGACCCTTTTCCTCGCTGCAGAAGAAGTTGCCGCCCTCGTCATTGACAATGGGTAAGCTTCCCCGCTGTCTCACCGCCGACTTTCTCTGCTCCCCTGTCCTTGCACCCGTCACCGTGCGTTTCGCAACGATGCGACACACAACGCCCACGAGGCCTGGATGCCAGCTTGCTGTAGCCTCGGGCGGCCAATATCATCGTCTTTTGGGACTTAGGAAGCTGATTTGATGATAGTTCGGGCATGTGCAAGGCCGGTTTCGCCGGTGATGACGCTCCCCGAGCTGTTTTCCGTGAGCAACCCCACTTCCACTCCTTCAGCTCTCAACTTGCTACGTAGCTCGTTGAGGCGCCGCCGCTCGGCAACGCAGCGCAGCGCAGCGCAGCGGGACGCATGCTGGCCACCATGATGCTAACGTCTCGACACAGCTTCCATTGTCGGTCGCCCTCGTCACCATGGGTAAGTTTTCGAGACGCAGGTCAATTTTTGGGGCATACAACCCCGTCGTCGATGGTGGCATCATCTAACCGAGGCTCAGTATCATGATCGGTATGGGTCAAAAAGACTCCTACGTCGGTGATGAGGCCCAGTCGAAGCGTGGTATCCTGACGCTCCGCTACCCCATCGAGCACGGTGTCGTTACCAACTGGGACGACATGGAGAAGATCTGGCACCACACCTTCTACAACGAGCTGCGTGTTGCCCCCGAGGAGCACCCCGTCCTGCTCACCGAGGCCCCCATCAACCCCAAGTCCAACCGTGAGAAGATGACCCAGATTGTCTTCGAGACCTTCAACGCCCCCGCTTTCTACGTCTCCATCCAGGCCGTCCTGTCCTTGTACGCCTCCGGCCGTACCACTGGTATCGTCTTGGACTCTGGTGATGGTGTCACCCACGTCGTCCCCATCTACGAGGGTTTCGCTCTGCCCCATGCCATCGCCCGTGTCGACATGGCTGGCCGTGATCTTACCGACTACTTGATGAAGATTCTGGCTGAGCGTGGCTACAGCTTCTCCACCACTGCCGAGCGCGAAATCGTCCGAGACATCAAGGAGAAGCTCTGCTACGTTGCCCTTGACTTCGAGCAGGAGATCCAGACCGCCGCTCAGAGCTCCAGCCTCGAGAAGTCTTACGAGCTTCCCGATGGCCAGGTCATCACCATTGGCAACGAGCGTTTCCGTGCCCCCGAGGCGCTGTTCCAGCCCTCTGTCCTGGGTCTTGAGAGCGGCGGCATTCACGTCACCACTTTCAACTCCGTCATGAAGTGCGACGTCGACGTCCGAAAGGACCTCTACGGCAACATTGTCATGGTAAGTGTCTCGCAGCTGGGAGAGATTGCGTGCGACGCTGACCAAGTCATAGTCTGGTGGTACCACCATGTACCCGGGTCTCTCCGACCGTATGCAGAAGGAGATCACGGCCCTTGCTCCTTCTTCCATGAAGGTCAAGATCATTGCTCCTCCCGAGCGCAAGTACTCTGTCTGGATCGGTGGTTCTATCCTGGCTTCCCTGTCGACCTTCCAGCAAATGTGGATCTCCAAGCAGGAGTACGACGAGAGCGGCCCCTCCATCGTGCACCGCAAGTGCTTCTAAGGTAAGAGCTCTGAATAGTTGGTTTACGGGGATGCGCCGAAACGGATTGCTGACGCCAGACACAGCGACGCCATTTCGAAACCGAGAACCTCCCCTCGCCAAGCCACGACGAGGTCACGGAGGTGGCGACCGATGCAAAGCCTCCTCGGCCCCGCGAGCATCCCAGCCAAGTCTCGTATCTACGAAAAGTTTTTGACGGGGTTCAGGGGGTTTGGCGCTGCCTTTCTCGCAAGAAACACGGGTGGTCCCATGTGTTGTAACGGGATGGGTAATTGGGCCCTAGGGTTTAGAAGCTGAGGTTGATCATACAAGTACTTTATCTTTGCTTTCCGTTTTAGACTCGTTCAATAGGAGAATGTGACGATGTCAACTGTAAGCATATGACTGCGCCAGCCTAATGTTGCCTCGACCTTGTGTGACGACGATTACGGTTATAGCTGAGGCAGAGATGGGACGACGGGGGGAGAAGGACGGCACACAACAGGGGAAGAAGGAGGATATTCACGGTTTTTCATGTTGATTTGTACTATTTGTTTCGTTCGCAGCTGTAGGGGCTACATCCGGCTTGATGTCCACTGTGTCATCTTGTGAAGCCTCGTCCTGTGCAGCAGCATTCGTAGCAGCCTTGCCCTCGTCGAGCATCTTGTACTTGCGCCGGCTCTTTTTGGCAGCGCTGGCGGCCTTTTTCCGCTTCACCTCGCCGACGATGGCAGAGCGGCTCTGGTCGCCGTGCAGCAGGTCGTCGAGCTTTTGGGCGAGCAGCTCGCGGGCTTGCTTGCGATTCTGGCTGCGGGAGCGGGTGGCCTGGGACTTGACGACGATGCCGGTAGGGATGTGCTTGAGCTGGACGGCCGAGTTTGTCTTGTTCTGCGATGACGAGGAAGCAAAGTGTTAGCATTGGGCCTCAGTCGATGCGCGGCGAGAAGGAATGGTACAATCTTTTGGCCGCCGGGGCCGCTGCCTTTGAGGAACGATTCCTCAATGTCTTCGTCCGGGGGGGGCTTGGGCCGTGGCGGTAGGCTGTTCTTGGCGAGCGCGGCGCCTGTGGTGAAGGGGTGCGCCGCCGCTAGCACGGTACAGAGACTGTTGTGGTTTGCGCATGCGAGGCGGGCGAAGAGGCGGCGCATCGTCGCAGGATTCGGTGAGGATGCAGTCGATGAGCGTACCTAACGTCGACGCAGCGACCTGATTGATCGATCACCTTTAGCAGCGGTGCCGTCGCCCACTTGTCGGCAGGCAAGCCACTCGGACAGTCCGGTGCTGGCGGGCGGCCGAGGAATTCGCGGGGAGCGCCCGTGGCTTGCTTATCTTATCCCCTGACGGCAACAATTTCCAGCGACTTCATCTCTGCAACCACGCTCTCGAGCCATCCGCCATCCTTTCCGCCACCCGTCCCGGCAGCGAGAAGTACGCGAAACGGAGCCAATTGTGGCTGTCGGGCACGTGCATTTGACGACTTGCGACGAGTGCAAGCGGACGCCCTCGCATTCAACGGGTCGCACGTGCGAATCACCGCCAAGACCAACATGTCGACTCTGGCGTCTTTCCGGAGGTGGCTGCAGAAGAAGCAGTACCATTTCGAGGTCACGCTGAGCGTGTACATGTTTACGCCCTGGGAGAAATTTGTCTTTTGTACGTCCCATGCCTGAAGTCCCCCCCCCCCTTCGTATCGTCACAGCCACGGCGGGTTGCGATTCGGCTTCCCGGGCTCTCCGGGAAAGGGGGTTCCAAACGCCCAACAATTCCCTTTGCGAACCACATTGACAAGGCTGTGCACGCCTGCTAACACAATCGTCCAGACTCCATTCTTTTCCTGCTCTTCAGCCTGGCCTTCATCGCTGCGATCCTGTACCTCCCGCACCACGTTTCCATTCTAGCCGGCCGCGCGTGGTACTACATCCAGGGCGAGGACATGAACATGGCGGCGTCGGCGCGCGAGGCGGTCAAGGGTGTTACAGCGAGTGTGCTCAATAGCGAAGCCGTGCCAACGGCGGTGCGTGTCCAGGAGGCACTCGTGGCGATGGACAAGGAGCTGTAGGCGCGGATGGCGTCCGGTGGAGGAATGGCATACCTTGCGAGGGTTACATAAGAGGCAGGGTTGACGAAGATTCATGAGCTGCGGCGTTGAGGAAATCTCCTTCCGATAAAGATATTTGTTTTATAGACTTCTACGGCCTTCTGGCTTAATGATAATACTACGTGTGCAATACTATGTTAGGCTTTACGAGACTTGACACTCATCGCGTGATACATGCTGGCTCAGCAGTGATTTATCCAGTCCTTGCCAAATTGGCATTGAGAAGCTCTCCATGACGAGACAACGGCGACAAAACTTTGCAGAGGGTGCCACCGCCACCTCTTGAGTTGGTGCTGGTGCAGCTTCGATGGGAGTCCGTTCCCGCGCCGCACGAGTCCTTGGCGTTCCACAGACTGCATGCCAAAGTCTGACTGCCTGCCAGAGTCTAAAGCGGTGCTCACTCTGCGCAAGGTTCGTCCAAGAGGATTCACGCGAGCTCGGACTCAATGGCCATGGATGAGCGTGTCTCCAGAATTTCAAGGCCAATGTAATGCTAGTTCGCACCTTTTGAACCGTGCACAGCCAGGGATATATGAAGAAGAAACGACATCATGAATGCCAAAATTGAGCATGTATGCCAAAGAAAAGGCAAATGAGAGGGACAAGTTGCGCAAGATCGCCCCTGCCCGGGCAAGTGCAATTAGTTGCAGACGTGCTCTCGGGGTGAAGTAGACAAGCGAGACCCATAACTGGGCACACACAGTTTCCAGCCCATATGAAAAGACGGCCTTGAACATGAAATAAGAGATCGTTGCTTTGTTGTTCCCCGTCTTGATGCGCAAGGACTGTCGCCAACGACAGTTTGCAGCACAGATGGACGCCTACCGAGACATCAACCTGGCAGGTAGACATCAGAGACTTCGTCAACCATGCTAGTCAGACGGTTCGGACATTGCGGCACGACTTCAACTCTGAGGCAGGCCGATGATCATTCGCATCATCGGCGGTGCTTGGTAAACAAATGCACCTCTGCGGAGATACCGGACGTGAATGAGCTGACACATGTCCAGCGAGTAGAGAGCGGCAGCGACAGCACCACCGTCAGCGGTAACACTACCGTGCTATTCACCTATTCCTCCTGTCGTATTCACAATGCGGCTCTATTGGAGCTAGCTGGAACTGGGTTGTTCTTCGGGCTGGGGCACGTTAACTCCGCACATGTCGGTATCCTTGAGAATACCGACATTTCCTACTTGGAGAGTATTTATTTACTGTCGTCGTTCTCGCTGCCAGTTTGTCCTGTAGCACCGATTCCACACTTTCGACCATTGATCACTTTTACTCCAGTCCAAACTTTGTTACTGCAGCAATGGCGGGCCCGAAACAGCGCATCTTCATGACCGGCGCTAGTGGATACATCGGCTCCGTAGTTACGGAACTCGCCGTCGCCGATGGATACGCCGTCCGCGGCCTCTCCCGGAGCGATGCCAGCGACACAAAGATCCGCAGTCTCGGCGCCGTGCCGGTTCGCGGCGATCTCACGACGCTTGACGTCTTGCGCAAGGAAAGCGCCGAGGCAGACATCGTGATCCACTTGGCGACAGCCTATGTCGTCGGTCAAGGCACGTACGACGAGGTCATGCCTATCGACAATGCCGCTCTGGATGCCCTGGCCGACTCTCTGGCCGGCACCGGCAAGCCCTTGGTTTTTACTTCCGGCACTCTGGTCGTTGCCGCTGATCCGTCGGGAGCCGATACGACGGAGGCATCGCCCGTGGACCCGAGTCCGATCAACACCCGCGGCAAGGTCGAGGCTAAGGCCCTCGCGCTCGCGGCCAAGGGCATCCGCGTCACCTCGGTTCGCCTGGCCCCATACGTCTACGGCCGCGCCGGCAGCGGTGTCAAGCTCTTTATGGGCATGTCCGCTAAAGCCGGGAGCGTGACTTGCGTCGCCGGCGGCACTAACCGCACCACAAGCGTGCATGTCGACGACGCCGCGCGCCTGTACCTCCTCGCGGCACAGCACGGCCAGCCGGGCGAGGCTTTCAACGCCAGCGGCGCGACCGACGTGACGGCGCGGCAGCTGTTTGAAGCTATCGCGGCCGCGCTGGACCTGCCAGTGCGGGATGTCTCGTTTGAGGATGCACAGGCGCAAGTGGGCGAGATGTTCGCGAGATTCCTGAGCGCGGAGAACAGAGCGTCGGGGGAGAAGGCACAGAGAGTGCTGGGATGGGAGGCAAAGGGGATGGGCATCTTGGATGAGATTGCCAAAGGGTCGTATCCGGCGTTGTCGGAGGAGTTGCGGAAAGGGGCTGCTTGATGGCTGGTAGATGTTTACCTTCTAGGATGCAGCATATTATCTTACTTGAATTCGAGTATGGCCAACGTGTACTTCATGAGCCGTCAGCGAGATTGTCCGACATGTAATGCGTTGTAGTAAATCTCATTTGCTCTACCGCTGTACAATCTCACTCCTGTTCAAGAATAATAAGTGCTTGCGCTTACGCGTCACGCCACTCTTCGTTTGGAGACATCATACCTTGCGCGAAAACGTAAGCTTCGACTTACAGTATATGTTTTCTGCGCAGAATTCAGACACGATGGCGATTAAAGAAAAAGGTTATTGATGCTGCCCCAAGCCGGGGCTTTCCCAAGTACATAACTTCGTTGCTGTCATTTCATAGCCCGCTGAAGTGAAACAAGCCCTGCATCATTCAAAGTTCTCCATCACACCAGGCTTGATCGCCTCCAGCTTCCCGACCAGCTCATCCCAAACCCGGTCCTGCGCCTGCTTGCCCTCCTCGCTCCGCACCAGTGCCGACGGCGACCCGATGCTGCAGTCGGACATGTATGCCCCGTGCGACTCGGCGCCCTGCGAGCACGCGTGCACGAGCGTGCGGCTCCCGTACTCGGTCGACCGCGCGATGAGCTGGCGGAACAGCCAGAAGGCCCAGGTTGGGTGATCGCGCGACAAGTCCGAGTGGCATAAGCCCGGGTTGACGCAGTTGATGGTGACGGGGAACGTGTCCGCGGGGTACCGGTCCGCAACGGCACGCACTCCCAGCACCTCTAGCAGCTTGGAAATGGGATACTGCTCGTCCCAGCTGGCCTCGGCCTTGGCTCGGTCGTTGACGGCGGCGAAGATGCCGCCGGGCGGCGCAAACTGCTGCGGGAAAGACGTGTAAACGTGGGCCCCGGACGAGGTTATACAAAAGGTCGGGCGGGTGCCGAACCGCGCCGCCGTGGCCTTGAGCTTGGGCATGACGAGCGCGGCGAGCAGAAAAGTCGCCACGACGTTGACGGTAATCATCTCCTCGTTGTCTTCGACGAGCGTGTAGTCTTTCCGCGCGAGCCCGGCATTGGCGAGGAAGATGTCCACCCGGTCCAGCTCGTCGTTGACCTGCGCCGCGAACTTCTCGACGCTGGCGTAGCTGCCCATGTCGAGCTGCCAGACCTGGATTTCCGTCTTGCTGCTGTCGAAGCCCGGCGTCGTCTCTTCGATGTCGGCTCTGGCAGCGTTTCCCCTGTCCAGGCTGCGGACGGCGAGGATCAGCTTGCTGGCACCAAGGCGGGCAAAGTGCTTGGCCGCTTCTTTCCCGAGGCCCGTGTTGCTGCCCGTGACGATGGTTGTCTTGCCGACATAGGAGTCCGTCGGATAGGGCAACGACTTGAAAAGCTGGCTGTAGAGAAAGCTCATCATATTGTGTGTGAAAGCTGCAGAGAGGTAGACTTCGTGGTGTGTGTAACAACTGTATTTGATGATGTTGATTCTTGAGTCTGCCGGCGACGCTTTTCAACGATGACTTCACTTTACACATTACCGCAACCCGTACTTATGGTCGCAGACGACTCACTGGACATAGCTAGGCTCTGAGATAGTGTCCTGTTCTTGTCCGAGCATCTCCATACCCTCCGAAAATTCCCACAGTCTACGGACGCACTCTGCCGCCACTTCGCAAATTTGCACGTAACGAGTAGCCCGGCTTTAGCATGGCAAAGTCCGTTTTGCACAGGGCCACCCGCAGGGTGAAATGCTAATACGTCAGAGCAGCGTCAAGCTCGGTCCCAACGAGCTGCGAACTGCCGAGTCTGTGTCGGCGTTCAATACTGCGCGATTCCGGCAGGCTGCCCCATAGACAGGAGAGCGGTTGTATGTGCTCTACGTCGTGGGTACCCGGAATACTAAACCACCGGTAAGCGACAACAAGAGAACAACAGCCAAGGTCCACGTACGTATTGATCGTGGCGATGGATCGGACGGACGGGCTTTTGTAAATGCAGCTTGCCGGTCCAGCACTGGCCGCATATTCACAAAATGCTGCAGAGTGAGATTGCGCGCAATACGCTGACTCTGGTCCCGCAAAGAATCTCATTTTTATTCATCAGATCGTCCCTATAATCCGTCGGCAGTCCGTAGATAGTTCTCATCAAATGCAAACAGCCTCAAAGTGCTGTCCTCCCCAGCGACAGCTAGAGTATACGTCGACGTCTCACGATTCTGACCAACAGGCCTCCAGCCCAACTGCAGCACAGCCTTGGGGAGTGACAACCTAAATCCAATCAGTTGCCGATTTTCTCTGGGGGATGCGCTTGGTATTAACTTACTCTGCCGCCCTCGGCAGCTCCACGGCTGCAGAGCCCGATTCGCTCACGAGGCAGACGGTGAGCAGGCCAAGCTCGGTCCCGACCGCAAGGACAAGCTTGCCGTCCACTGCGCGAGGCAGGAAGTCGACGGACGTAACAGGCGCCAAGAATGGCAAGGAAGCCGATTGAGTGAACTGTAGCTTTCCGTCTTCGCCTTGCTTGGATGACCATATTCGTACCTGCTTGTCTCGACCAGCCGTAGCGAAAAGAGGGATCTGGCAAGGCGCCCACGCAGCATCCAGGATCATTCTGCTGTGAGCCCTGGGGTTTGCCTGTAGAAGCTCATACATGGCCTCTGCGTCGGTGTTGCGCTCAAAGACAGCCCACTGCCGATCACGACCCACGCTCAGGAGAAACCCGTCATCGGCCGAGAATCTCAGACGAGTAGCCGTTAGTGAATGGGCCGTCAGGGGAGGCCTGATCTCGGTCCAGCTCTTTGTCTCAAATAATCGAATGACTGCGTGATTAGTGGAGCTCGCCTTGCATGCGCTGGCGATGAGTTTGCCGTCGTGGCTTGCCGCCAGACACGATATCTCGTAGCCATGGCCGTACAGCTTCTCCGTCTCGGGCCACAGCGTATGCCTGGAAAGAGTCTCCTCAAATGGCGGGTGGTCAATCTCAAGATATGACTTCTTGACGATTGAGGCCGGATCCATGGCGTCACGGTCGCGATCATCTACAGGTTGAATCTCCTGATCGTCGTCCATGGCGTCGATTGCCTTGTTCGACAATCCCAGTACAGGCATGTTCGCCGCATCGGGCATGTGGTCAACATCCGTGTCGCCAATTCCAGCAAGCCTGTTGAGCAGCGTCGCGACCGCTTTTGGCTTGTTGAAGACTCTCATGAGTTTCTCCTCAGCGCCGGACACGAACTGCGATTCGCTCAACGAGTCGATACAGTTGACGTCGTAGCCGTGGATCTGAGGCCGGCTAATCTCATGCCAGGTATTGGCTCCAATTGCCGTCCATTTGGTGTGCAACCGCGTGGTCTGGTCCAAGCTGGTGGAGAGCAGATAGTCGCCGCTTTTTGACCATGAGATGCCCGTAACTGCTTTGGTATGGCCCGAGATGGCGACGCAGGGTCGCCACGCATCGACCGCAGGCTCATATTGCCATCTCCTCCAACTTCCAGTCCTGCCGAGACACACTACAGACGTGCCATCGGGGGACCAAAGGCCGGTCCAGAAACCACCGGTACTACCCGTCGCCGTCGTCGCGCCCTTTTCTTTGCTGATCTCGCCGAGCCTGACCATGCTGACCCATATTCCCGATGATTGGTCAGCCTCCCATATGGCAAGTGAATTGTCTGCCGACGTGGAAAGCAGCTGCAGCTTGCCATCCTCATGTGCATGCCATCTCGCGCTGTAGATCCAATCCTCGTGTCCCAACAAAAGGGCTTCGAACGTCACGGAAAAGTCTTTTCCGGCGGCCTTGGCCCAATATGCTTTATTGGAAGGCGACTTTCCCGGCAAAAAAGCGCCGCTTGAAGGGTCTGGCCCTGATGCAGCAAGGGCTGGCAGCTCCCGACCCTGGTGGATTCTCCATATGCGCAAGTACTTGTCCTGGCTGGCCGAGGCAAGAAGAAGGTCGCTGTTGGACTTTTTCGTCTCCTTGACGAAGCTTAGCGATCTGACCCAGCCCTCATGGCCGGACAAGTTTGCTTGAACGTCGAAGTGAACACTCTCCGTCTTCGTTTCCGCCGTTAGGATCTGGATTGTGTCCCGCGTTCCGGCGGCTGCGAGAAGAATGACATCCTCATCATCGTCCAGAGCATTGAGTGAGAGTGCCAAGGGGAGCATCTTCGGTGCGGTGTTGATCGTTTGTCGCAGTTGCAGCTGGTCGCCATCGAAGGTCCATATCCGAATGGTCGCATCAGCCGCGCCAGTGGCCAAGATCCAATTCGAGCGACCACCTGTGAGTCGCACGGCGGCAATACAGTTTACAGATCCCGTATGCTCGGTGCATGTCTGTAGGATCTCGTAATCCTGCCCATCGCTCGATGATTTCCAGACTACAAGCGTCGTGTCTTCCGAGCCGGTAACGAGATAGCTGCATCCATCACTCTCCACCTCGGGCAGAAACTTGACAGCCCTCACCGTCTCCTTGTGGCCGCTCAGAATCCCGCTGACCCCTATTGGCGGATTGAGCTGACATTCGTTTGTCAGTTGTTGTAACCCCAGAAACCAGAGAGCATGAGTACTCACACCGGGCTGCCACAGCGCAACGTTGACATCGGCGCCAAAGGCTAGCTGCCCGCTCCTGCTCCAGTCTGCGACTGCGGTTTGCCTGTTCGCACCGGCCGTCAGGTACTCTGCCGAGACCCGTTTTGCGCTCATAATACCGCCTTCTTCATAGGTATGTTAATGTGAATCTGAAAATTGTGTCCATCCCGTGCTCTGATTGGCTGCGCAGACATCACATCGAGGTGCAACATGTGCTTACGTCATCGCCAAAGGCAGGCCGGCCTTCCAACAGGGCAAGCAGTCTTTTTGGCGGGAAGTGTTAGGCACGCTCCATGGCTAATAAGAGAGATAGAATACCCCTGCTGAACTTTTACCAACACCATCACTCTCAACACTGAGGCTTCGTGCTCAGCTTGACTGCAACCCAACTCTCAACACCTTTGACCCAACTCAGCGTCCAGCAACACGCACTCGAAAAACTCGATAAAGGTCTGGAATCAGTGCATCCAGTATCTGCCTTAGAAGTCTCGCCATGGCCGCTGTCACCGTCGGCGATGTAGCCGAGCAGCTCACAATTGCCGTCGAGTTCTCGTACGTCGCCCCCTTTGTGCATCACAGCCCATCGCGAATCATGACCCCTGGTCGTCTACGTTGCACGTAGCACTCAAGGCCGTGAACCCTTTCGGCTCGTCGGCCACGCCTTTCGAAGCCGGCTATCGTCATATATGCATCTTCCTGTCTTCAGCTTTGCCTTGCTTCTGTATTGCTCCACCAGTGACCATGCGCTAACTTGCTTAACTGGCTTGCAGAGGGGGACTTGAGATGCTCTTTTCGGATCAGCGCCGTCATTCCCTTTCCTTGCCCTCTGAGGACAAGGAGGGCCGCCCATCCAATATCGGCTTTCTGATAGATCACCTTTGTCAGCACGTTATGAAGGACACCCGCAAAGAACTCTTTGTCCTCGACGGCCATCTGTATGTACTTGGCCCCTGACCCTTGGCTCCCTCACGCCGTGATGCAAACACTTCATGATTGGACTACAATCAAGGACGCGCCCCTGTCCGCATCACACACTTCCCCTTTCCCTGCTGCGCATGTCGGCCATTTAAACTTTTCCCTCCCCCAGAAGTCCAGTACCTTCCCATTTTGGCAAGTGCCTTTCTTTGCCCCCTTTAGAATGGGTGTCACTAACTACGATGGCTGCCAGGCGCCCGGGAATCCTAGTTCTTATCAATGACGCCGACTGGGAGCTAGAGGGCGAGGAGGCTTACGAACTGAGACCCGGAGACAACATATTGTTCGTGTCGACTCTCCACGGAGGCTAGTTGCCATGCGCAGACGCAGCCGCATGGGTTGCGAAGTATCAGACCAACATGTCTGCCGACACCGTGTCTTGCGGCAGAGCGGCCAGAAGAGCCATCACTTCCTTCCCACGGCCTACGAACTGCCCAGTGTCTTAGATCTGCTAAGGCTCTATCGTGGGGGAAAATGTGATTCAGCTGGACAGGGCATTTCTCCTACCCCCCAGCACCCATATCTAGGAGACTCCCGCTGCAGTGCCCATCATAGTCTCCTTTGCCTGTCACATCGTCCCGACTCCATCGTCCACTCTCTGAAATGTCCCGAAGATCTGGCTCAGAGCGATGTTGCGTTATCCCCACAAAGACGTGCGCGTGGTCGACACCTTCCCAAACTGACATTGCAATTGTCATTCATGTGAGCTGAGGTGGGATGTGGCTGCTGCGCCGAAGGTCTTGCGTTTCGGGCACCCTGACCTTGGTATTGGTATTGGCGACCAAGACGAAGTTCGCTGCAAGATGAGATGACAAGTCTCTGACGGGTTGGGGGCGTATGCTATCTGGTCATCGATTCAACATGACGAGTGCTTTTATGCGGTACTGAGACCTGCATCTGCACTGCGGGCACAATGGTCTGCTTATCGCAGCCAGTGGCCAGGCATCCAGGTTTGTGCATTCAAGCCTTTCGGAGGAGGCGGTGAATGCGGAGCACTCTAAGATTGCCTCCCTTGCATCGACCAAAATGGGACACCTGCAGTAAGCCAGGAAGGACAGCATTGCGAGGTAGCCAAGATGCCGAAGCTTTACCACACACCGCTTCTGCATGAATCCCCCAAGACTGGCTAAGGCTGAGAGTCGATTTATGCAGTAGCTCACAGTAGAGATTCCAGTCCAAAAATTTCTTCCAATACATGCCTGCAAGCCGTGTCCTTGGGTGCGACTCAATCCAAACATTGGGATTCCATCGTCCTTGATCATATACTCAGATAGCGATAAAATCTGCCTGCGGCAAACAAGCCCCGGCGAAACCGACGACCACGGCCTTGTAAATGAGCACCCACGCCACGCGGCCCTGCCCCTTCGTTGCAACTCCCCTTCAAGGCGTGGCTCGACCTTGTCCAGAGCTGCGGCTCGACTGACAGACTGCCAAATACGTCTACACCGTTTCAACTTCAGGGAAGTCGACACCTTGTGCGGACGAGGCATTGAACCGCTGTAGCCGGCGTACGTGGTCGACTTTCGACCTCTCGTCTTTCCATTCGTCCCTCCATCAATGTGCCCTGCTCATCGGTTTGCGGCGAGTTACTGCATCAAGTCATGCCCGTGCCAATCAGAGTCATTCTAGACGTGGCTTTTGCACCCTCCGGAGAGTACGATTATTAGTGCATTGGCGCACCTCACCAAGGGATCCTTGCATCCAGCTCAAGCGTTTGTATTTGTTCGCCGGCGCACCGTCCGCGCAGTGCTTTATAATACGTCAAGCTATCTATTAGAACACCCAGTCGTGGTCGATCTCCCCCACCATCTCGTTCCCATGCGATCAGCAGTACTGTCGTCTTTGTATGACGTATTCCGTAAGTGCGCGGGCTTGAAAAGGATCATCGTGCTCGACCCGCGATCTGAGAACGACAAAGCCATGCGCCACGTCCCAACGCGGCGAGGACCACCACATCATGTAAATACTTTAATTGTCAAGATATGACACGAGAACCCATTTTGCCGGGGAGATCGACACCCGCGTCGATTGGCATGAGAACCGACACCAGAAAGGCTCGAGAGTTCACAGGTCCAAGTACCAACCTCCCCGTTCAATCGATGGGAAATGCAGGTTTTGAAAAGCCTTCAAAACGCGAACCTAACCCAGACTTATACATGCCATTGATGGTAGAGGACACAGGACGGATGTAAAAACGACGTGCGGGAGTACGAAACAAAGTAAACATCAAAGAGCATTGTGAAACAATATCAGACAGCCACAGTGGAACGGTTTAAGGTCCCTCCCGTTTTCCAGTCCAAATGGACCCTTATGAATACTCCACCCAATGGTAATCCCCTTTTTGCTTTTGCAGACACTTCGCATCGCCCCATGTTGCCGTCTTAAATGTAATCGGATATCGAAACGCTGCCAGACCCGCTCATCTTTGTTGGATATAATGCCCCCCTATCCCAAAAGCCTCAAATGGCCATGCTCTTTGGAACCTTTATCATCATTGTTGCCAGACATGTTATCTCGTCCTCGGCAAGTCGTCTATCTGACAGAGCATCCTCGTCTCAAGTCGTGTTGCGTAATCGTGTCTTCGTAAGATCAAGAGATGCACTAGTACAAGCCATCGGGAAAGGCCATACGCCGTGAGTGCTCATCCTCGTAAAGTATGCCACCGGCGCCACTGTGGTCGGGCTGCTGATCAAACATGCCGTAACCGCCAGCAGAGTGGTGACGTGGAATGCTGGCCATTGAATTGGGTGGCCCTGGCATATAAGTCGGGTGTTGACTTGGCATTGGCAGATGTGGAAACGTCATAGCATTCGCTTGACCGTCTGTCTTGGACTTGGGGGCAACAGTTCGGGCCTTTCCGCGACCTTTGATGCCCTTGTTGCTGTTCTTGTAGTGCACCTTGAAGTACTCAAATAGCTCCTGATGCTTCTCAGGGATACCGCCTTCTTTGGCAAATTTGGCGAACATAGTCGTAAGCCTCTGGAGCGTATCTTTGTGGAAGTTGTTCTGGTGAGTCTGGCGAGCCGTGTCAGTGCTCAATGCTCATACACTGACAAATGATTGTCCGCCCCTCCATACCTTCATGTTGCCAAGCTGAGAAAAGGTTTTGTTGCAGTCGTCTAACCTGCAAATAAAAGGCTTGAGGCCCTTGTGCGTCTCTTCATGCGATCGCACATTGCCGCGCTGGGCAAAGAGCTTGCCGCAAATGCTGCAAGAGTAAGGTTTCTCTCCGGTATGGCGTCGCATGTGTGTCTGCAAAGGAGAAACGTCAGTTTTTGGGAGAGAGTATCGGGAGCAAATCGCATTTTTACCTTGAGGTTGCCGCGCTGGGA
Source organism: Tolypocladium pustulatum (assembly GCA_024340155.1). Lineage (NCBI taxonomy): Eukaryota > Fungi > Ascomycota > Sordariomycetes > Hypocreales > Ophiocordycipitaceae > Tolypocladium > Tolypocladium pustulatum. The sequence goes on from JALHBY010000022.1 coordinate 124,064, forward strand.
GAACGTGAGACCACAGTTTTCTCTGGTGCAGACCTGTGCTTGTTAGCCTCGCTGCCTTTTCTCAGTATACTTTAAACTTACATAGGGCTTGTGTCCAGTGTGTGTCCGGCGGTGAATGTCCAAATGAGTCTTCTGCACGAAGCCCTTGTTGCAATTTGGTCCGTCGCAGACCCATTTCTTTCTGAACTTTGCTTCTCCATTACCGGGAGTTGATGGATGGCCGTGACTGGCCGGGCTCTGAGGCCCTGACCCGGGCTCGGCACTTGGAGTCGGCGCGGGCGTGAGGGCTTGACTCTGGCTGCCTTCGTCCTCGTCCTCTTTTGTCTGAATGGCCTTCATGAGCTCATCCACGTCCGTCTCAAAGTTGATTCTATTGGCTGGGTCGATGGTTTCATTGTACGTGATCGTCTTGGCGATGGCAGTCGGGTTTGAACTCAAGGAGTGCGCCGTTGACGCCTGAGACTCGCTTCTTGCAGATGGCGACTGCAGTCGAATGTCGTTCAGTGGCTTCGAGTCCCGTCGAAAGGACATGGTCCTGACACCGTCGCCATCTGGACCAACCATCCTTTGATTATGGCGTTCCTGAAAATCTTGCCTATACGGGGAACCGATTGGGGTGACGGGGGGGGGATTTTGATATGGTACGTATGCGAACGCTGGCTGGTGCTGGTAGTGTGGTGCCGCCAGAGTCGTCATGGTCCCGGCGCTGTAAGCCGGCGCCACGACATACTGGGGAGGCAAAGGCCGCTGCATATGCGCAGTCGCTGCGCCGCGAGAGTCATATGGCATGAAAGTCGGAGCGTCCATCATGGTGAAGTCGTGCGGAAGTTGCTGGGGCCAGCGTCCCCAGTTTGGGGGCGCCGTTGGTTGCGCGGTGAGAGCCAGGTTGACAGTTGAAGCCAGCCTTGCCACAGGAGCAAGACTGACAGTGATTCTTAGAGGGAGGTGTAGACCGTAAAGTGTCTTGACAGTAAGCACGAGGCGGACCCCTATGCAAAGGCACCAAGCGGGGGGTTTGCAGAAGCACGTCAAGTTCAAAAAGGCAAGAGATCTTGGGTGCTTTGTGCGATGGTGAGACCCGAGGTGTAAGGGGACGAGGCTGGGTATATATGTGAAAAGGAAAGACGAGGGGCTCTGAAGAGTGGCGGGAGTCGGGGGGTCTATGTACTGCGTACAGAGGAGTTGAGGTCGGATCCGGAGCCCAGGGCGAGCAAATGGCGTATATACCGGCGGGTGTCGTCGAAAGTTGAAAGCTAAGGGGGATTAGGGTGGTAGCCAATCGTTCGGTACTGGGTCCCAGAGATCTTGGCTCCCAGTCCGCGCCTGCATTAGACGTGGCCGAGCTGGGTCCTGGTAGAGTAACTGATCCAGCTCTCGTCATCCCGGTCGGGGAGACGTGGATGAGCATGGTGTGTCCCGTACCCTGTGATGGACGCTGCTAGAGAGCGAACCCCCCTCCATCATACACGCCCATTCCCCCCATCTCAGGCCGGGGGTTCAAGCTGAGAGACGAGATGGGAAGCAGGGATGCAAGCAGGCGTCCCCAAAAGGGCAAGGCCCGTCGCCAGGATGAGTGCTGGGTCGATGCAAGGTGATCAAAGCAACCAGGGCCCTAGTGGTGGATCAGGGCCAGGTGGAGGATTGTGGCTGGGGCCGGACGGCCAGGGGTTCAGCCGGCTTGGGAGCTGGCAGGGCGGACGATTTGTTGCTGGAGCTATAACGCAGATGATGGCAGCACTTCTGACCTGTCATGTGCCCGTGACGCTATCAAGGCCGCCGTCGTCAATGCTATCAAGGCCGCCGTCGTCAATGCTATCAAGGCCGCCGTCGTCAATGTCAAGGCCGCCGTCGTCAATGCTATCAAGGCCGCCGTCGTCAATGCCACGGGCGGTTCAGCGCACGCACGACCAGGTGCCCGATGGTGTTGTGCTCGCAGGGCTTGTACTTGAAAAGCCGGCTCATCGTACTCCAAGAAAGCGGTAGTCATGCTGTATGTATAAGACACTGACCGAAGTAGCTCATAGTATGTCTAATGGGCCGGTCCGCCAGCCAGGGCCCGGTGCGGACCCAGACAGAGTCGCGCGGCTTTGGAACGTAAGACACGGCCAAGCGTTGAATGGGTCTCTCCATCGCGAACACGGCGCAAGAGACTCCCGCCAGACGCAAAATCGGCCAGTGCCAGACCGACTTGGTTGTAGGGGCGTAAGCGCCACAGGGTCGAGGCTGAGCAAGTCGGAGCTGGAGACGCAGGAGATGCAGGCCGGCTGGTTTTGAGACACGGCCGCTGGAGGGTTGGAGGCCAGCCAACCAACGACAGCTCAAATATTTGCCCTTGTCTGGTGGTGCAGTAGCAGTAGGTAAACGTTATGAGCCGAAGGGTGTGTGTAGGTGTGTGATTCGTTCTTCCTCGGTATCGGGAACGCAGCGGAGATTCCGACAGCCTGGGGCGCGCACAAGGCAAGAGCGATGTTGGTCTGTCGTTGCCCACGCTTGTCGTCGTCCACGCTTGGCAAGCGCAAGTTGTCAGGCCGGAACAAGACGTACCGAGCGCCAGGCAACCTAGGCCCGAGCCCGGCCCGGGGCGTTGGCCCAGTCATCCCAGTGTCGTCCTAGGGGCTACAGGGGTCCCCAGCACCTCCTCTCGCTCCCGACTTGCCCCAGCAGCTCTAAATATACTGGGGGGGGCCTTCGGCTAGGCTAGGCCTGCTGCCGCGCCCGCACTAAGCCAGGATGCGCCAGCGTCCTGCTGAAGCTGTAAGGCGAGGTGACGCCAGCATATACGGGAGGTGCAGCCCATTGCTAGTCGTCGCCGGCCACTGTTCCTGCACTTGCTGGCCTCCGTCAAGTCTGCGCGTTGCGAGTTGCGCCTGTGGGTAGGAAAGACGGAAATTGAGGCGGATGCCCTGAAGGAGCGAGCCCTGGGTACCTTCCATACAACTACCTACCTACCTACTCTGCCTGCGTTTCCTCCAGCTCATGCTAGCTCTTCACCCACGCATCACCGCGTCCTGTCGGTTCACGCACCAACTCGAACAGGCTTGCTTATGGATATTACCGGCTACCTGGAATGCACTGCATCCAAGCAGCGCAAGTGCGCGATCAGCATCGGCTAGCAGGCATCCCTAAAGGGAGCTTCCCCCTCCGCACCACCACGACCTACTCACCATGGCATCCAACATAGGCCGGCTCAGCTATCGACACGCAACGCTTCGTCGCATTCACAGCCAGCTGAAGTCAGCTGCATCCTTTATGTACATATCTATGAACGGAGTACTCGGTACTATACTCTGCATCTCGTTGCTCATGCTCTGAATCAGAAATGGGGCGGCTTCATGCACGACAAACTCCCAATTGGTACCAGACTCGGCCTCTTCCCCGCTTGCCGTGCCCAACAAGGCCTAGGATCGCCCCTTGCTCCAGCTGCTGGGCTCCAGTACGAAAGGCCACACTCCACTGACAGACTGCGGGTGGTGCCCCCAATCCGGATCCGCTTAAGCCTTGGTCAAAGGCTTCTCCAGGCAACCCGTTATCCCATTTTCCACTACAGGCTTGAAAAGCCACTGCACCTGAGATTTTCAGGGCTTACAAGGCTGGCGCCCTTGGTGGCCTGTCAAGACGACGCTCAGCGCGTTACGACAAGCGTGACGGCAGATTAGCCGCCATGGGTGGGGGAAAGGGGTCGCAGCCCCGTGGCTCTCTGAGATTACGAGGCTGCATGTTTTCAAGCCGCTCGTAAGAGAGAATGGCGTCGCGTGTGCACAAAAATATGGATGGCCAGGGGCATGCCATCTGATGTTCGCAGAAGAGTTGCAGGTCGTCCACAAACTTCTCAGTCTGTGGGACGGAGTTGCAGTCTTCCATCGTGCAGGACGCTTGAACCCCGACTCTGAGACATGTTTCCTGATTCGACCTAGGTTTCTTCTCTCTCACACACGCTCAGGTGAGACGATGTGCTGCCCTGCCTTCAGAAGCTACAGCCAAAGGTCGTCTGCCATGGGCGAGACGCCATGCGGCAAAGCTAGATTCTAAGCCGGCCTCAAAGCTAACATTCAGCGTTCTGCCTCCGGCATTTGATGGTGGTCAAGCACCGTTCATTGCTTTGAACGCGGAAGAGTCCTGCGCCCAAAAACCCAAGTGCTCTGTAGACGGAATGAAATGGAGGGGAAACAGCGCTCACGGCAATCTCGGCGATATTCTCTGAGCGCCAATAGGATCGTCGCCTTCCCGTCCCGTTGTCCGCACCGCTTCACCGTCACGTCGGTTCATCCCAGCTTTAAACGACACTGGCACAAGTTGCCAGGTCCTCAGTGATGGCTGGAGTGAGCTTGGGGCGGGGGGTGGGACTGCCAGGGTGGGACTGCAAGTGTGGCGGCTATACCAGGATCATGGATCTCGAATCATTCAATCAGAGATCTACCCGTAAAACCCTGACCTCACGCCCGATCCAAGAGTCTTTAGGACCCGCGTCGGATGAAGCATGCCTAGTACCCGTGACATTGATACAGCGTGGATCACTGCTGTTACCGAATATCTCCTGCGAGTACAGGCGTCTCTTGGTGCTTGGTAAGTTGCGCAGACCAAGACTGTGTGGCCTCGCTGTTGAGCCTGTACTCGCGCGCCTTGTCGCCGAACCACCGAGTCACCCGAGGGATGAATCACCCAAAGGTGACCCTGCGATGCAGATCCAGAAGCTGTAAGGCCATCCCTCACCTTCCGCACCTCTCGACAACGGACTAGCCTGAAACCCTCTCTGCAATGGCCAAAACCGCGTGCCCCAAGCTTCTTGTGTCCGGCACGTCTCATCTTCGCCCAGAGCTTGGTAACGCCTGTCAATGGCTGTAGGACGCAGGAGCCAGCCCAGCACAGGTCATGAAGAGAACTGTGCCCAGGACAATTGGTGCGGGGCAAACGTTGGTTGGATGGCTGTCGATAGCCCTGGGCCGGAACAAAGCCGGATGGGCAGAAGATGGCCAGCGACGCCTCCGTCTTGGCTTGCAGCGACCAGTGTGCGGGACCGCGGCTTCTTTCATAGTGCTCCCAGCCGCCAACGACGTCTCCCTCTCCCCAGATAATTGATCTGGTCTGTCTTGCGTCGAGGCATCGGAGCACGCCAAAAAGCACTTTTCCCACGGCGTGACATCGTCGAATCACTCCCTTTCTCTGCAAGCGTCAATTCTGTTTGACTTACGAACTACGGATACTCGAAGCAGATGCCGTGAGAGGCTTGAATCATCCGTACGGACCCTTGGGGCCCTCCTCCTGGCCGATGCGGTCTCTCGCTTGGAGACGAAAGGCAAAATGAGCTCGACGCCATTGCGACTAGTCGGCTGCTTATTGTTGTTGTAATGGAATATGCCCCTCACTCCATTTTTCTTGCTTCACATCGTCTTCCATCTCATGATTGACAGGCTTCGCAAGTTCGTCAGCTCACTATAGGCCGGGATGATGGCCGCAAGCAAGGCATCCGAAAATCTTCGGCTGTGTCCCAACTGGCTGGTTCCCAGCAACGGCTCCTCAGCTGCCGGCGTAAGCACACTCGGCCGCCTTGGCAGTTTCGGGGAGGGCGCAGGCAGTAGCGGGAGAGCTTTCTCGGGCAGCACTGTCATAATTCTCAGCCTGTTACTGGACAGTGACAAGCAGGGTTCTATTGCGGGCCCGCTTATGCTCTCCTCCGCTCCTCTGACCGGGGGTGGGAATTGCAGCCAACAAGTGCACACTCCCCAACATCTGGCCAAAATATGATATATCGCCCACAGGGCGAGCAACCATCAGTGCTCACTGATGGGGGATGGGGGTTCCAGCACATTCCCACCACCTTACTGGGAGGCTGTTGGTGGTTGATTCTCCCCTGCACTGCTGGACCAAACCAATGTCTATCAAATTATTCTTTGATCATCACTGGCGGCGCAAGGCGCGCAACACCGTTATTACGGTCTGCGCAGGTTGGGGTGTCCACGGATCACGACCGCGAACTCTTCACGGCACAGGAGATGATGATGTCGCACTCAGCGAGGCGCCGCGATTCTAGCCGGTACAGGCCGAGAGATGTACGAAACCCGCTCATCCACGACAGAAGCTCCTCATCCTTCTGCAGTCACAATGCAGGTCGCAAAGAGTCCAGGTCTTGTGGTGCACGACCAGCAACCTCAAACATTCCGTGGCGCAAAGAGGCACGCCGAGGGGGGTAACGCAGCCGTACTCGTAATCACAAATCAGTAAGATCCATCGAGAATGAATCGATCACCGCCAAATGGGTGAAATCGCGGGAGGTAACTCAGCCAGGCCTATAGTTCCGGCGCCCCGGTGAGTGGGATGTGGACCGAGCCAGCGAGCTCTTGACGGTCATTTGTGCAACGGACTCATCTGGTTGGCAGCCCGGGGAAAGGTCCTGCACATCCGGCCGACATGAACCGGTGCCTTGGTTCGCAGACTGCGGGCCTTGAGATGCGCTACGGCCGATTCAGAGACCCCACGATAGCTAGATAGGACGAGGAGAGGACAAAGCTGCGAAGACGAAAGAGAGGCAGGATCGCGTGCCACCGGATGACGACATGGTTCAGGTGGATGACTCTGATCGGAGTCTTCCTTCGCCGGTTGGCAGTTCTCTGCGGTCACATTTGCTCGTACATGCGGGCTCCTCCTGGCTTGCCACTGAAATGAGGGCAGTCCAACTTGCGGGCTCGAGAGAGCATGTCCACTTTGTGTAGAGTCGCGAATTGGTCAGTCAGATTAAACCCTCAAAACTGAGCAGAATCGCCGAAAGTGAAGTTCAAGCTGTCCCAGGCCAACCTGATTACTGAACCTGAGCCCTAATATTACCACATTTAGAACACAAGATTCAATCTATGCGCGGACACTAGCATATTGGTAGGAGAAATGGGACGGGAGTGGGCGAAAGTTTTGGACGCAGGCGAGATCTGACAGAAATCGGGAGCTGGCTGGGTGGCTGCCCTTTTTGGATGTCATTCTTGGGCGCGCAGGACGGATCAGGCTCTCAATTACCACTGCAGGGGGCGACCAGATGGCGCCTCTTCATCGTCAAAGGCCGCGATTGGATTGGACCCTATGCTCGGGACCTGGCATCCCGGCTGAACATCGCAGCGAACCGTGGCGCCAATGTCTGTCATCCCGCTCGGTGCTGGATGAGGGTGGAGACGGTCCAGGATGCCTGGTCGTCGGGGACCTAAATGCATTTGGCTGAATCCCGAGAGAAGTGAGATGCGACCTGCAAGCCGGCAGCAGGACAAGGGCATGAAGGTGAAGGGGTTCTATGGGGACACCGTGGCCAGGGCCCTGGTCTCAGCAATCAATGGATACCACCACGACGAGGCTAATAAGTGAGCCAGTCCCGAGAGTTTGGGCGAAGTGGTTAGGACGGCTGGTTTGATTGGCTTTAGCTTTTGCCCGCCCCGGCGGAAGTGCAACCCGGGTACCTGGTCGACAAGACCTTCAACCAGAGAGGCATGGGTAGATTCGAGGTGCATATTGTCAGAGCTTCCTTGCCGCATGCCTCCCCGGCTCCGTCATTACAAGCCGCGCCGGATGTGCACGGGACCGCAGCAATAGCAGTGGAGAGAGCGATATTACGACGACCGCCATGGCATATGTTTGTATAAGCGAGAGGAAAAGGGAAAGCGTTGGCTCGAGGTGGCTTGCTGAGAACCCAACACGAGATGTGGTCACGGTCCGCTTTGCGAGGCTGCCTCTCCCGCAGCGGCAGGGCCAGACCAGAGGCTTCGTCTAGCGGTCATGGCGGCGAATTGACCCATGGCGTTCCGAACCGCGACGGATGGAGCTCCAGACGCACGACATGAGAGCACCATTGGTAGCACGCAACGGGTCTTACAATGGCGCCAGCTCGGGAGGCCGTCTCAAGGACTGAGACGTAGGTAGGATAGGGTTGCGGAATAGTGAGACCATCCAGTGCCACAAGCTGTTCAGGCATCGCCATGAAGGCGTATTCTCGAGGTTCAACGGCATTGCGTCGACACCGATCGGGCGGACACACGGCAGCTAATGGCAGAGTGGCGCAGAGGTTTTACAAGTGGTCGATCCGGCGTGCATGAGAGAACAACCCTGGCAGTCTGGCATCTCAGCAGTGGCTTGCGGAATATAATTAGCAGGGAATTTATTCATCATCTCGTATGCACCACGGAAGCAGCGGCGCCCGGCAACATTGTGGATCGGGGTTCCAGGACCAGAAGGGAGTTGTTTTAGGGGCAGGATTAGAAGTCGATTCAAGCAAGGCCATGTTCGTACCCGCAATCGCTCGCTTTACCACGGCCGGTGGATTCTGGGCCAGCGGCAGAGGCGAGCGCCTCATCGGCCGCGGAGAAGGGAATGAGGGGCCGGCTGACGCTGGCGCTGCAGGGGCTTGAGCAGGGGCACCAGGGGTCATTCATTACGCAGCTTGCCGAAATGGCCCTGGAGAAGGGTACCTACGAAATCTGGCATGTAAGGCATCAACGCACAGGGGATAATGAGCCGTACAGGGGATTCTGTTGACGGCGCGCGTGACCAACTAGGCCAGCAACCTCGCGATGGGCGGGCTGTGAGCGGCGCAAGGCACGAAGACGATGGAGACCCGTCGATGGGCTCGCTTGCATCAGCCTCTCTGATCATATTAGCAGCGCAGCGTGCATACTTTCAAACGCACGCGAGCCAGCGGTTGACCCTCGTCGTGCCTTGTGCCTGCATCCGCTACAGACTTTGCGGCATCGTACTGCGGCTATCCACGATGATGGACAACGGCGGTTCCGTGTGCGGAGGCCCAGCAGAGCTCCCAGGTAAGGTAGCAGCGCCCGCAGCTTTGCATGCCACCCAAGAAATGACCATGTTGCCAAGACGTTTGCAAATAGTAGTCCGTAGATGCTCATACATTAGCATACGGCACGCCCGGGATGGCGTTGTTGTCGTCCATGGCCGCGGCAGCTTGACGTCTAGCAAATCGCATATTGGATATGCGTCATGGCCAGCCGCACGCCACAGCCGCAGCCGCAGCCACAGCCGCAGCCATAGCCCAGCACGGGCCTCCTTCTCTCTCTCCCCACAACGGCGGCGGAAGCCAAAGGCACGTCATGCGCGGGGAAGGGGGGAGAAAAGAAAAACAAGCACCAGCATAATTATCAAACGGCGAGGGAGGGGCGACATTGTGAGCAGGATTTTCGCCATGGGAGCCTTCGCCGTTGCAAGTATTAGGGCGGCCAAAAGGCCCTGTGTGCTGGTTGGGGCCGTTTGACACGATGCTTGCGAGCGGGTTTCATGACCGTGCGCTTGCAGCAGCCGCTCGGATGAGCGCTCTTCATCCAGGACATGCTTGGACCATGAGTTTGCATCAGGAACAGAGGCACAGGGTCCGCTTAGCAACGACTCGCATCGCGTTCGACTCCAGGTGCCGCTGTGGATGTCTGATGAGAGGTGGAAACATGCCAGGGTGGACCGCTTGGCTCTCGGGCACGGCCGCGAGGTTTGGACGACCCACCCGTTTCGGGGCTTCGTCGTTCGCAGGGGTCTATCCCCAGAAGTTCAAACGCCAAGTGCGCCGGGGTTCGCCGCGGAACGTATTGGCGTCGGGGTTAATGACAGACGGCAACGGCCGGACACACGTCCCACGGCCGCGCGGGCCGGGCTTACACGTAAAGCGAGGCCGAGTGGTCGTCGACGCTTGGTACGAATACGGAGCACAAACCAGGCAAGCCAGGCTTCTGGTTTGACTAGGCTGGCCCGTGGGCCAATCGCGAGCGGCGATCTGCTTCAAGGATGGGTTCCAGCGCGGCGGATGGGGATGCAGGAGCTTGCGCGGCTGTCGGGCGACATGCGGACTACCAGCGATGCACTGCATGAGTTGTCGTCATGAGCTTTCGACGTGTTGTTGGATTGCGTCTCGCGTTTCTTTGCTCGTGCGAGTCGAGGTAAGGCGCTTGGTTGAGATTGATGGGTCGCGGGTCGTCGGGCGCGGGGCAGAAGCCACCGAGCTTGAATTGGCAAGCGCCACTCAGCCAACGAACGCTGCGCTGATCTGCGATTGCCGCCCGCCCCAGGAACATGACATCAGCAGGCCTTGCTGCCTGGGGTCGGATGGCGCCTGCGATCGAAAGCACCGAACAAGCCAGAAACACCCGCTCGCGCCTCAAACGCCTTCGTCCATCGCGTGAAGCGCACAGAAAGATGCAACTCACTGGTGAGGACACCCAGACTGACTTATGACTCCACATGGCACGTCAACCCAACGGCATGACGCAATTCACACGCTGCCATGCATATACACACCAGCCAGCCAGACTGCTAGCCGCGCCCGCGCCCCTTCCAGCTCCCGTCAGTGTCATGGCTACCGAGATCTAGGAGCCAGTGACTCGCGCGTGTCGTCCTCTCCATATTCTATCCTTCATAGACCTGGGACACGCAGGAGCGGGAACTTCCTCCGTGCATGCGTTTCCCTTCTGCTGCTGTCGCGCCGTCGCTGGCCTGTCATCTGGTTCCTGGCGTTTCCATTGTCTTGCCGCAGGTACGGCTGCGCGTCGAAGTGTGGTGTCTGAGGGCCTTTGTGGTGTCTGAGGCTTCTGTGGTGCCTGAGGCCTCTATGGTGTCTGAGAGCTTTGTGGTGTCTGAGAGCTCTGTGGTGTCTGAAGGCCTCGTCAACGGCGCCGTTCTGGCCGCCCAGTGGCGCAGCCGCTTCGTCGAGTCTCTCCCTCGCGTCACTAACCTACGCTCGGATAGCTCGTCAAGCCATCAACATCCGCGGTCATCTGCATTCGCACGCCCTCTCCCACTACCTGCCCCTCTATCTCATTTTGGCCCGCGGACGGCCGTTGGCTCGCTCGAAATTGACTTGTTGCCTCACACATGCAGCTGTTCGGGCCGCATCCAGCCCGCAACAGCACTCGTGGCTTTGGCCCTCATCCATCGCTGGATCTGATCTCGCTCCCTCTCTCCAGCGCCCCTGTTCGCCTTGCAGCTCTTCCATCTCATCGCAGCCCGAGGTCGCTCCAATCTCGACGCCTCTGCTGTTCTGCCCCGCAAACTTGATGTCTTAGGAACCGTGGCACGAACATCTCCAGCCTCTTGAGTAGAGTTGACACCAGATGGGCCATACCAAAAAAGCATGGGCCACACTCAAAAAGCGGCCCGCCTCGAGCCCGCTTCCTCTCCGGCTCCTCCTTTTCCTCCGATCCGGATCTGCAGATGCAGAGGGGCAGCTATTGACGCGCTACGCCCTTAGCCAGTAAGTGCAAATAGACTTGTCACCTCTCATCTGCGCCGAAGATGTGGCTCTCCTACGTCGCGACCATCTGGCGAAGCCAATGCTGTGTAATTCGCCATCTTGCATGGCCTCTTTCAGCTTGCATCAGCCCCGTCCTGAGACGATTGATGTCCGCACTGATGACCTTGTCGGTAATTGTATACATCATATGCAACCCTCTCCGCGATCGCGTCCTGCAGGGTCTTGCAACAGTGCTGCCTTTGGCGATGCTCGTCCCATTGACACGTCGACGGTAGTGTAGACATACATACGCCTGCGTACGAAGATCGCCGACCTCAGCGTCCCGCGCTGTCCGAGCGCGCGTCTAATGTCCAAGCCTTCAACAAGGTTACGCGAACTCTCACTGTCTTGTGCCTTAACACTCCTCCACGAGTGATTTAGCCCTGCCTTTCTGACCCTGAGCGGCTGGAAACCGCCGTTTGTGGTCGGGCGGGACGCGTGTCTCGCGAGCGTTGGGCCGACCAGTGGGCTTCCAGCAAGGGAGAAGATCATAGCAGACAATGGGCGTCGCCACTATCGACATTTGTGCCAGTGCTGATAGAAGCAAGAAGATGGAACTAGCCTGTGGTCAATAGATCAGAGAATGTAGGTTGGTCGGAGAGGCACGCCAGCAAGACACGCGGCTTCGTCTCTCTGTATATTAGTAGGAAGACTTGCTGGTTGCGAAAGACCTTCATCACGACGTTGTATAAGACTTTCTTGGCTATACCTGGCTTAAACCGAAGAAGCTATTGGTGTCTCGAAAACTCCGGTCCCGTGTCGAGGTTGTCCGATTCGCGAGTGCTTGGGGCTTTTTGGCAATGTTCTTCTCCGCGAGTGGGCGTTCAGGCAATGGACGAGCCGTTCGGATTGCCCATGCAAGATCCAATACTGATTCTGGAGGTCTCTCTGTATACGGTCACTCAATTTGACTGGCCGTAGTGGCCAAAAACTGCTGGTGCATCAGGGAGATGGATGTGTCTTGTCGGCGGATCCATTGACTGCGTTGACAGAACGATCGTTGACACTTAAGCGAAGACTATCAAACACAACGGATAGCTTGTGTTATCTTATTTTAGATGTGAAACTCACTTCCTTGTGTAGTATTCGTATTGCCATTATCCTTGGCGTCGGGCCAAGGAAATGCTGTATTCAATGCCTAGCTTTTGTACGCTCGTCACTCCGACTCGGTATCTACGAATTACACTTCAATGCTGCAACCCCGTTTATTCAGAGTCACATTCATGTCATGATTGTAACGTCAATGCAAGCCATATCTGTCTCGGGAGCTGCGTTTGGATAATGTCTTTTTCTATGGATAAACAACTTGGAACTACGTACGGCTCTGATATACATGTAGACTTTCGATGAGCGAGTGACTGAGAACCTTGCTTCTGGGCGCTCCTGTCAGCACGTCCCCGTCCGGAAACCGTCTTTCGGAGTCTACGGCGTGTTGCAGAATGCGTTCCGTGGTGACACATCCTACCCTGCAGACGGTTTCGAGGCTTGCTGTAGTACCTTGGAACGGATGGCTTCGACCGAAGCCTGTTCCATAATGCTAGGGTTCAAGCTTTCTGACGAGGCTTGACTGGAGAAATTATAGAGCATGTGATTCAGGGTATACTTCGTACCAGTGAATACACGACGTGTTGACCATGCCAGTTGCAAGCTCGCGTCTATTTTTGAAACAGTATACGTCGGTTGACCCCCAAACTTGTCGCTCGCTGCCAAAGCTCATTCCTGCATATGAAGCCGTAGACTCTTTACATGCGCACGAAAGTCAAGCCATCCACCGCGGCAGGTAAAACTTGACGTTCTCGTACACCAAAAACGTCACCCACGTCGCCGGCATGACCCTCACCACACCCGGCACCAACCCCCGATAAAAGCCAACAAGGCCCTCCTCGCGCCACGTTCTCACCACGACGCCCACGAACCCTCTCCCAAAGCGCTCGTCGGCCTGGTAGTTTTGTAGCCGGCTGCGCAATACCTGGTAGGGATACGTAACGGCGCCTGCGACGAGTTTCGCAACGCTGGACAGCACGACCGTCGCTTCGGTCGTCAGACGGCCGTCATTGATGCCGCGGTCACTACGCCGCGCAAAGTAGACGCGCTTGGCGGGTTCGTACACGGCGAACTGCACGGCGCCATGCGACACGCCGAGCAAGGAGACGCCGAGGCCGCGGTAGAAGCCACGCAGGCCCTCGGTCGCGTAGATGGTGCGCGCGCCGGCGAGCATCGACGGGTAGGCCCCCACGGCGCCGCGATCCGACGACAGCATGCGCGTTTTGAGCACCCAGACAGGGTTTGTGAGGACCGAAGTGGCGGCGCCAGCAAGGGCGCTCCCAATGAAATAGTCGCGGGCCTCGGGCCGATCGCGCCCGCCGGCGGCGGCCAGGGCGCGCTCGAAGCGCGACTTGAAGAAGAAGAATGAGGCCCAGCTACTGGCGTTGCCCACGAGGTTGGGCGTCAGGCCACGGTACAACGAGGCGATGGGCTGCTCGTTGGCGGAGAGGGAGCGGAGCAGCGCGACCGTCGTAGGGCGGGTGCCGGTGGTAGAGCCGGTGCTTCTATAGACTGGGGACGCTCTCTGTCAGCTGAGCACTCAACATCATCGCGAGAAAAGTGAGTGAGCGCACTCTGCATGCGAGTCTTGACGATGTCGAGCGGGTGGACGACTAGCGTCGCCACTGTGCCGGCGCTGAGGCCGGCGACGGACTCAACAATGGCGGGAGAGAGGCCCGCATGGCTATTAGGGGGCATATAGTCGAGGTACTCGCGCCGCGCCCGGTCACATCGTCGGTGGTGGTGATGGTGGTGAGTGAAGGTTAGTGGTGGTCACGACAACTTTTTTCTGGAGCTTAGAGGAAGCTCGGCCAGCTGCGGATCTACCTACGTCAGGATGCTCGGACATGCCGCAGAGGACTTGATACGCCAGAAAAAGTGCCTCTGTCAAAAAAATTGTCACGAAGTAAAATACGGCGAGCTGTTTGAGGTTGGTTTCTTGATCTAGACATGTGTGTTTGTTGGTACATCTCTCCCGGCGCTGCAGCCCGGGACTTTTCCCCACCCGTTGATTGCCACCCATGATTCCAACGCCATGAATGCGCGTCATTTGTGCCTGTGGTCCATCTTCCGAATCCTTTTCTGCATAATATACACAAACTGTCGCCTTTCCTACAAGACTCCGACGCTTTACGAGAGGGGAGAGAGGAGGCTGCGTGGGTTGTCAGTACGCGCGCTTCAAGGAGCAAGCGGCTGTCATGCAGCGGGACATGGCGGAGTTTTTCATACCGGATGATAGAAGGCCTGGGGTCGCTGCGAGTGTAGCCTGCAGGAGTCAGTTCTGTGTTTGGGTCGATACTTGACGTCTATTTGTCGAGGAATCGTACCGAGGTAGAGGATTAGGGGGAGGTAGCCACTGCAGACGAATCAGCAACAGCATCGGCGGCATTTCTTCAAAGACAGGCTTACTAGTGAATGGCGACGCGGGAAACGTCGATGAGCTTGGCAATTCGCTCCTGTGCGGTCGTCAGCGTCATCCCTCAGCAGTGTTGGGCATCATCTCGCTCGCACCTTGGACTCTTCGGACAGGGCGAACATGGTGGCAGCGGTGAGCAGGCGGCTCGAGATCGAGAGTCGATAGAGTGAGCCTCGTTCGAAAGAGCGGATCGGATACGCGGCGAAGGTGCGCGGCGGCTCGAGGCTGGACGTGGGAGATGGGCGGTCGTCGTCGTCGCGGTAGTGGATGATTGACGCCCTTGAAAATTGCGGTCGCCGAAAAGCTTCCCGCTGACACGCGCCGGAACAACGTCGGCAGATCTACCCTGCCTAGTACTGGAGCTATATCGACTGCCAACTCCAACTCCAACCCAAAATTTCGGGAGCTCACACGTCAATTGCGCCGCACAAGACACAGGCTTTGCAAACACAAGCCGCGCAGCCATCCACAACCCTTCGCCAACATGGCGCAAAACCGGCATTGGTGAGATCCGCCCGACTGCCGCACCTGCTGCGTTGACCCAAATGACTAACACTTCCCAGGGAGCAGGACAAGGAGGCGACCGTCTACATCGGCAACATCGATGAGCGCGCCACCACGGCCATGGTGTACGAGATCATGCTGCAAATGGGACCCATCCACAACATCCACATGCCCCGCGACCGCGTCACCCAAAGCCACCAGGGCTTCGGCTTCGTCGAATTTCGCGGGCCGCAGGACGCCGAGTACGCGGCGCAGGTCATGAACGGCATCAAGCTCTACGGCAAGCCTCTGCGCGTCAACAAGGCCAGCGCCGACAAGCAAAAGGGCGCTGACGTTGGCGCCGAGCTCTTCGTCGGCAACATCGACCACCTCGTCGACGAGAAGATCCTCTACGACACCTTCAGCCGCTTCGGCCCGCTGCTGTGCCTGCCCAAGATTGCCCGGGACGAGAACGGAAACAGCAAGGGCTTCGGCTTCGTCAGCTTCGCCGACTTTGAGAGCAGCGACCAGGCCATCAACAATCTCAACGGCCAGTACATCCTCAGCAAGGAGGTGTCGGTCCAGTACGCCTTCAAGAAGGACGGCCGCGGCGAGCGCCATGGTGATGAAGCTGAGCGGCAATTAGCGGCCCAGGCCAAGGCACGCAACATTGTCCCCGAGGCACAGCCCATCCCTCAGGTCTTCTTGCAACAGCCCGGTGGAGGCCCAGCGGCGGCGCCAGCTCAGCCCAACCCAGCCGGCTTCGATCCCGCTGCCATGAACGCCGTTATGCCGCCGGCAGGTGGCCCTCCTCATGGCATGCCCATGCACAGCAACTTTGCGCCTCCTCCTCATCGTGGTGGGCCGCCGGCCTACAACGGCTATCCTCCACCTCCCGTCGGTGCAGGCCGCGGATCTGTCCCCCTACCGCCTCCACCTACCGGTCTGCCTGCGCGACCTCCCCAGAGCCAGGTAGGCTATACCAACCCGGCCGACTACCACCCAGGCAGTTTCCGGCCTCCCGATGGATCGCCAGTCCAACAGGGCTACCCTGTCGGCCCACCACCTCCTTTCCCCGGCCCTCCTCCCGGTGCTGCGGGCACGCCTCCCGGAATGCCCCCAGGCTTCCAGCCGCCGCCCGGTTTCCAGCCGCCACCGGGCTATCCTCGCCGCTAAGGCTATGATCGATCCCAACACCTTTGATCGGCTACAGCGCCATGTTGGCTTCAGTCTACGGCGAGCCGCAAGCTTTGCTGAAAAGCTGCAGACTATTACAGAATAAGTCGTCTCAGACCGCAGTCAACCGACAATTGATCGTGAAATTTCTTCTATTCACGCGGAAGAAAAACGAAGAGTCAAACATGATTGGTGACCGTACACGGTCAGGTATCATACACCGCGCCCATGTGTGCCCGAACCGCGAGAGATATAGCCAGCCAGCCCCCTTGCCTCCGCCTACTTGGCAATGATAACGCCTGGTCTCGCCGGGGACAGTTAGAATTATGACAAAAATTTCCAAAAATGGATCAATCAAGGGCGTCGGCGCTTCACCAACTCCCAGCAAAAGCATCTCTCGCCTCTTTCGTCGCCTTCTCCCACTCCCTCCGCGACTCGTCTCGCTGGCCTTGTACTTCATAGGACTGGGCAAGCATTCCATCCGCCACGCTCTGCCAGAGAATGTTGCCACTCCGCTGCGCCTGCTTCGACGCAGCGCGCGCGCTCTTGAGCGCTTGTTCGCCAATCACATTTTCAAAGAATCGACTCCGCATTATGCACAGCGTGACGGCCGCCCCGAGGATGTTGCTGGTGATCTTAGACCCAGCCATGGCGGCCTGGATGTGCTGCTTCTGCTGGTTGAGCTGCTGGGGCGGTTCGGTTTCCAGCGCGGCCGCGACGTTGTGCCAGGCGGTCCGGAGATCGATGTTCCAGTGGTCGGTGCAGTACGGCTGCAGCAATTCGATAAGGTCGTGCGTCTCCTGGTCATTTCGGCAGGACGGGTGTTGCATGATCCAAAGGCGGTTCAGGCCGACTAGCAGTGCGATTTCACGGTGGCCAGCTTTGATGCCAGCGGATCCCTGGGGAACAGCGAAGCAGCTGTCGAGGAATATACGAAGCGCACCTTGAAGGTCTCCGGTGCCTTGGTGGTAGACGCCATTTAGATAAATAGAGAGCAGTCTTGCTGCATGCTGCGTCGTTGGTGTCACGAGTGTCTCGAGCTTTGCCAAGATCTGCTTGACCGTCTCCCACTGACAGTGACTCGCTGCGACAAGTCCGAGGAGGACGTTGAGGTAGGCCTGCGCCTCGACCCGCCAGGTTCGTTGGCGGATGGCTGTCGTCAGCGAGACGGATGGGCCGTATGGTATTCCCGCGGTGGACTTGTCCCCTGTGAGAAGTTAGACAAGAGACATGACATACTCGGATGGGACTGGAGTATCGTACAGCTATCAAGAATCTTGATTCCCTCGCGCCAGAATTCCGTCGATCGACGGCCCTGCGACGACGGTTTGTGCAAATTGGCCAAGCCGCTGAAAGTGAAGCTAGGGTCAAAGCGTTAGCATCAAAAGATTCGTCGTGACGACTCGTAGGTAACACTTACACAAGCGAGCGTAGCTCCATCTTGGTCATGAACGACATGACCATGTAGTCAAACGCCGAATCCGGCTCGCCAGCTCTCACGATCGCCGCCGTATCGTCGCTCACCGTACGTGCATTCGACGGCTGCTTCTTGATCGGGATCAAAAACTCGGCCTTGACGTTGTTCCACGCGTCGCACTCGTCAAGCCTCGTCTGCAACAGGCGCAACTTTTGCGCTGTGTTGTCCGGGCTCTGGTGGTGCAAGCTCGACGAAAAGTCGAGCAGGAGCGTCAGTATGTCGAGCTGCATGATCTGGACTGTGGGGTCGAATTGAAATTTGGCGGCTTGGGCGATGCAAGCTTGCACGCGCTCGATACTGCCATCCTTAGAGGTCTTCAGAAGCGTGAGGCCCTCAAGCACCGACGCGAGGGCGCTCAGTGCGTTGTCACCTCTCGTGTTGGCGATGTTTTGCACAGCGCGAATGTTGTCGAGGGCGCCAGCATCCGAGGCGTTACCCATTTCCATGTAGAATGTGGCTTTGAGCAACCGGAAGGCATAGTACCATTGGACGTGCTTGAAACTACACAAATTTATCAGTACTTGGCCTGAGCAGCAAAAAGAGCATCTTACGTTTCGCAGTCGGAGATGTTGCCATCTACGGCCTTGAGAGCGGCCTTGTGATTTCGCTGAAAGAGCACCTTCAGCATCAAATATTGCATGCAGTATTTTAGGTCAATCAATCGGTGCTACGTCTTGTCAGTAGAGCTTACGAAGAGGGTTTGTTTCCCGACTTACCTTGTCACAAATGGTAATGCCTTTGCCCAATGCCATCTCTGCTTCCATTAGGTTTTCCGTCTCTTCCTGTAAAGTAGCAGCGTATCTTAACCGCACACGCGCCTCTTCCCTCGGCGACAACTGGCTGCTCTGCAGCGTAGACTCCAAACAAGACAAGCTTGTGGCTATGAGTTTCTGGTACTCGTCAATCCTCTCGGGGTGCAGTGACATGGCTACGTCGTGAACGGCGGAGCGTGCCTTGTCTAGGCATTCTTCTGCAATCGCAACCATGATAGGCCCGGTATTGACAGGCCGTGGCTTGGGCATCATCGCGGGAGATCTCCTTGCAATGCTGGGGGAGCGCGCAGAGAGTGCGGGCGAGTTTGAGACGGAAGAATGCGGGCTGGATTTGACCCTGGTGGTATCAGACTTCGGCTCTGTCTTCTTGGGAGGAGGATTGATCATGGTGGGCGCTTGGACGGGAGATGCTTTTATGGAGCGTGGCAGCAGTGGTTTGACGTTAATGGTGTCGTCTGGGGGCGCTGGGTCTGGCGGTCGGCTAGATGAACTCTGCGCGTTCCCCATGCTCAGGGGGCGAGGCGGCGGCGCCTGAAGGATGTCTAGCGGGTTCACAAAGTGTATCTCTTCTTGCACTGGAGGGTATTCGAGTTTCTGTACGGGTGGCGCTGGTTCAAGATTTGTTTGCTGCTGCACTTTGGCAAGCGGCAGAGGCTCGAGTATCAAAGTTTGTGGTAGTGGTGGCTCTGGTTGCGATGCGGGTACGGGTGCCTGCCGCAGCTGCTGATTCTGCGGAGGTGTCGGAGACTGGTACTGAGACTGTGATTTTGGTTTTTGCAGAGGCCGAGGGCGTGACTGCTGCTGCTGCTGCTGCGGATGTGCTGGAGACGGTCGAGGCTGAGGTGAGGGTCGGTAATTAGTGCGTGGTGAGGGCTGGTGATGAAGCTGAGGAGATGGCACGGGGCTCTGGTAGAGCTGCTGCTGCTGCTGTTGGTTGAGGTGTTGTTGCTGCTGTAGCGGTGAGTGCTGCTGCTGCAGGAGCGGTGATTGCTGCTGCTGTTGTGGTCGTCGTTGCTGCTGCTGCTGCTGCTGCTGCTGCTGCTGCTGCTGCTGCTGCTGCTGCTGCTGCATTGGGCGCATCGGCGGCGGCGGCTGAAGGGCCTGCTGCGACCGCGGCATCGCGCCCGAGGGCATGAACGGCTGCTGCTGATGATAATGCATTTGCTGGGGCATGGCATTATTATAAGGCGGCTGCTGGGGCATCGGCGCAAATCGTGGGCTTCCCGCGTCGAAGCCCGAGAAACCGTTCAGCCCCATGCCGTACCGCGCCGCCATCATCCGCTGCTGTTCGAGTTGAATCTGCTGCTGCTGTTGCTGCGGCGACATCTGATACTGATTCGGATGCATGTACTGCTGCCCTTGCTGTTGCTGCTGCTGCTGGACCGGCTGTGCCGCAAAGAACTGCTGCTCGTGGCCGGCGCCGGCGCCATTCGCATACAGGCCATGCTGCGGCTGGCCCTGCGGTTGAGCATGATGCTGTGGCAACTGCTGGCCCTGATAGCCGGCTTGGGCGCCATACATGTGGTCCTGCTGGCCCGGAAAGGCCGCCTGCCCCGGCGGCAGCGTGCCTCGATAGCTCATGTCACCCTTCTCGGCATCAGAGGCTCGCGGGCGCTGCGCGAGGCTCGAGGGGGTCAGAACGCGACGGGGCCTCGCTCATGCTTCCATGGCCCGCGCGGTCCGTGTCGATGCCGTCGCTGCGCGTGGTCGCGGTCGCGGTCGTCGGGCATTGGTGCGCGCAGCAGCGTCTCGTGTTAATCGTGTCGCCGGGCGGAGGAAGGGAAGAAGTTGGGATGGCGGTTCGATGTCGGCGGACAATCTATCCCTACAGGGGTTAGCAGCTTCCAGTGCAGCCACGCCTGCCGTCCCAAGACATCACATGGACCAGCCGCGCCGGCCCACAGGAGCCGCCGCGTTGGACGACGCAACACCAAATTGACTTGCACATTGTCCCGTGGACTCGTCACTTACATTCCAGGTTACTCTTTCATTGAAGCATTGTCTCTGCAGCAGCAACGCTATACTCTTATATACGGCTTTTACAACGACTCATCCAAACACATCTGACCTGTATCCTGGAGCCCGCAGCCAAATGACAGACCCAAATCCCCAACGCCGCAGCATACATGCAAAGCCCCATTTCTGGTATAACGCGCATCCATGCGCTTGCAACGCCGGGCCGTCCTCTGCATCGGCCCTGCTTGTACCCAATCCGTTGATTGGAAACCCTGCTGCTCTTCTTCTCATCCAACGCATACCCATTCGGCGAATACGCACCATCGCGCCGTGCGGTCCGCCAATACCAAGCCCCGCCAGAGGCCTCTCTCCGAACACTTGATGATGGTCTCCCACGTACCGCCATCACTGATGTCCTCCTCAATGCTGAGGCCTTTGCTCCCGACGCTGATGCCTCGGCGCTCCTCCTTCCTCATAAGACGGAGAATCTTCCCGCCGGGCGTCTGAATGGCTAGCTTGGCTGGCTTGTGTCCTGCAACGGTCCCGCTGGCTGTGCTTGGGTTTGAGCCGCTGACACTGAAACCGCTCACGCTCATAGCCGAGCTGGGTCGTGCGAATGGAACAGGACTCGTCACTGCCGGATTTGAAGACGGCGTCAGAGCCGAGTTCGGCCCGCCAGAGAGCGAGCTGGGATGTTGTCTGATGGCGAACACAAACGTATTGTTAAGCGCCAGACGTTGACACTGCGGCTGGACCACGTAAATGTCGTTTCGCTGCGCGTGAGGCGTCGGGTGTCTTGTGACAAACTCGTACGGCGGGTTCTCCCCGGTGTGGACAATGGGCAATGCAAAGGCAAGCGGGTGCGGTATGTCCTTGATGCTGTGCATCAGCCCTCTTTTGCCAGCATAGATCTTCAATGTTCCCTGGCCCTCGTCTCCTGGTAGCAACGCCTTGACCGTGTATCGTTTGACGCCGTTGAACCATTCGGCCTGGGCCAAGGCTCTCTTTTTGACCACGTCGCCGCTCTCAAATACGTCTCCGTCCGTGTCCCTCGAATAGGCACGGGCTTCCACCTCGGCTGCGATCTCCACGTCGGCAGGTACGTTGAACTTGATATGTACCATTTCCAGATCCTCGATCCTGGTCGAAGACGTGTTGTAGTCGACCATCTCGACTCCATTGCGAAAGAAGACCGGGCAGGTACATGGCAAGTTCAGCAGTATTTCGTGCGCCACCGGTGGCACAATATGCTGTTGGTCATGGTGTTCTGGAACATGCGTCCAGCAAACCTCCGTTGGCCGCGCCAGGAACCACCACGGGTCCGCCGTAGAGCCATTCGCGCTTGAGTACCGGCCACGCTTCGGATTCGACGGGCTGGCCAAGCAGCAGTCCATTATGCGCCATTCGTTGTCGACGATGACGGCGTTCCACCAGTGGTTCGACCGCGGCACCATGTTGAGATCGGGCACGTCACCTGGAGTCTTCAAATAACCGCGTACCACCTCACACTGGAGCCCTGCAGCTGTGCACATCTCCATTACCAGAACTGCGTACTCCTCGGCACAACCACGCTTGGTTTGAATCACTCGTCGCGTGTCAATCTCTCCCTCAAAGTCCTCTTCCCAACGGATTTTCTCGGCGACCCAGGTGAATATGGCGCGCAATCGCTGCACGTCGCTACGATAGGGGCGACAGATATATGTTGTCGCTAGGGTAATTGCCGTTGTCATTGGTGGCGGCTCGCTGATGAAGCGCGAGTTCTTGTCGACTTGGCTGAGGTTGATGGCCAGATAGTTCAAGGGCTCGTCAACTGGCAATCCATTCGCACCTTCATCACCTTCGATGCCTTCGTACAGTTCATCCACAGGGTTGAGTGCAGGATGATCCATCATCTGACAGCGATCTCGGCGTTCGTTTCGTTCAATCTTGCTCAACGAATTTGAACGATTGACATCCCGTCGAACTTGTACCCAATCGATACCAGTACCCATACCCATCTCACGAGCATTATCGCGTACCGAAGGGGGACCGCTCATTGCCATCGTGCCCGGTGAAACTGGAGAGGCGCCTTGAGTAAGCGATCGAGTGAACGGTGATCTGACGGAAGCAATGCCGGAACCGGATCCAGCAGCGATGCTGTTACGATTGCTGGCAACGCCGGTTTTGGCAGACTCGAACATCTTCTTGAATATATTTCTTTTCGGGGCCTTGGGATGCACAAGGCCTCCCAAGCCCGAGGTCAAATCGTCCTGATATCCAGCTCGCGATGCTGGTCGCGCAGGGCCACTCGCATTGCTGGCATGGCTGCTGTGGTAGGTGACGCCTGTGAATGGCGTCTCTGGCCGTTCGATGTCGCTCGCACGCATACCAAGTGCGCTCTGGGCGCGTTGAGTCTGACGAGCAAGGCTTCCCGCACTCGTCGAGCTGAATCCACTAGCTGATTGCCCGCTCCACAGGGTTCTACCACTGCTTTGCGTCGAGGAGCTGGTGTTGCTTTGGTTCCCGGATGAAGCATTTGTGACATTAGTCTTGGTGGTGTATGTTCTGCTGACGCCCTGACTAATTTCGTAGGCCGACTTTCGTGTCCTCAGGCCCAACTCCGGCAGGACAGATTCACCAGACGAAGTCTTGGGCCGATCATATTGCTGGCCCTTGGGCGGTGGTGGCGGTGGCATGTCGTCCAAGTCTCCCGCGGGCATGCTCACGCTATGCTGGTGCATCTTTCGGAATTGGCTTTCCATCCGCTCAACGTAATTACCGAGCTGAGGGAGCTCGTTGACCTGGTCACGATGACCATGTTGATATGAAGCACCTTGGGAAGACTCGCCGCTCCAAGTTTCATATCCTTCATCGTGCTGTGCGATGCCCATCGACGTTAGGGGCCGCATCAGGCCAGGCCTTTTCCGTTCGGTTCGAGGCGACTCCATGTCAAAAGACTCGGGCGCCCACGGGTCGACAGGAGGTTCCGAAGCCTTGGTGTCCCAAGATCCTCCCAGACCTTCCAACTGACCAAGCTGCTCCATGACTCCGTCCATGGCCTCTCGCAGTGGTGACGGCGTCATGTGGTTTCCATTAGGGGAGGGCGGCTCAGAATCAAGCGCACCAGGAGTATAAGGGCGATACTCGCGTGGCCTGTCGTCGCATGAAGCATATGACGCTTGCCTTGACAGGTCATGTACACTCTGGCGAGAGTTGTTTGATCCTTGCCGATGATGAACGAAGGACGCATTTGATCCGTGCCGGGATATGTTGTGGTAGCCTTGTTGCATATCACGCGAGCCATTCTGAGCAACATGACGGTGAGGTGGTGGTGCAGGCGGTGGAGGAGAATCTCCTCTGTCTGAAACTTTCCGGTGACTGGGTGCAGGAATGGCAGGCGGTGCAGGCGAAGGTGCTCTTGACCCATAGCCATGCAACTGCAACTGCGGCGACGGCGACAGCACACGCTGAATGTGATCGTGCACGCTCTTCGAAGCGAAAGCGCTCTGCGAGGGAGCAGCAGCCGAGTTCTCCCTCACGCGGGATCTCGGCGGCTCTTTGAACGTCTCGGGCTGTTTCGCACTGGTGTAATGCGGCGCCTTGGCGTATGCCTCAAATGGCTTGCGAAAGGTTTTTGACTTGGTCGGCACGTTTTTAGGGCTGGGGGTATTGCTACCCGGCAAAGGGCTCACGGATCGTGTCGTGGGACGGAAGTCTTCGGGGAGGACTTCGACGAAGTTGGACGGAAACGAGCCGACTGTTCTTCGATCTCGATACAAGCGGCCAACCCACCAAGAACCATCACCGGCGTTCAAACACTCAATGAGATCCCCCTCCATGAAGCCGAGGTCACGTTTGGACTGTTAGGTGCGGTCAGCGATCAGTGCTCGGCGGGGTCTGCGACGAAATGTTCTTCTTTACCTCTCCTCCCCACGAATAGACTGCCCTGCACCAGCACGGGAACCGCGTGGGCGGCGGCAGCGGCGCTGGCACCATGGCGGAAGCTTGTGCGATCGCGCAGCTCTAAAAAACGTAGCTGCTGGATCGCGAGGATGCGGCGCTTGAGCAATCGTTGGTTTCGCGCGGACCAGTGCGTGGTAGAGGGAAGCCCAAAAGGAAGACGTGCGCGTCCACGGTGAGCGAGCGGTGAGGCGGTGAAGAGTGTAGAGGTAATAATGTACACGCTGACCGAGAGGGCATCGGAGGCTCCTGAAGGTGATGATGCTCGCAAATGGTGAGGCAGCTCAAGAACGCATGTTGCAGCGACACATACTCAGAGCTCGGGGGAGGGCGGCTCGCCTGGACAAACAGCAACGGAGCGAAGGGAGGGACAGACGAAGCCCAATGTCTCTGTGTAAGGTACGAGACGATGGTGACAAGGCCGTCGTTGTCGCCAGCCTCTCCGCAGTTGCTGGAGCCTGGTCGAGTTGGGGATGTGGGCGGGCCATGACAAGGCAGGGGAAGCTTAAACAACAGAGGGGCATGGATCGGTTGTCACGGCGACACAGCGCACACGCCCCCCAAGAGCCGGTTGCTCAGCGCAAGCGTCAGCGCAAGAGCCGTAGGCGCTGTGATGGGGCTGCTGAGACGGCCTTGGCGGCTAGCCCGAGCACGCCCCTGCAGGGCGGCTGGAGCCAATGGGCGCCCCGATCGCTAAACAGTTCGATTCGCTCACGCCGAGGGTTGCACCACGGCCGCCATGGCGACCGCAGCGCTCTGAGCGCTTCGTTCCAACGCTCCCGCGCCAGCCGCCGCTGCGCTGAAAGTGCCAGCCAAAGTCAGTATGCCGTGCCTTCCAATATGTACGGCGCACTGCGCGCAACGACGGGCATGCCCTCTCCTCTGCCTCCTCAACACCATTTGAACCCCCTCACGATGCCAGGAAAAAGAGCAAGGCCCATTGACGTTGCGCTCTGGCCGAGTCCCGCGTCCAAATTGATCCCCGCTGACGGCGAGTCCTGGTCACAGCTGCTGTCCCGAAGCGGAAAATAGTAAACAAAACGGGCCCGAGCTCCCTCAGCTCCGCTGTCCCAGACAACGGCTGCTCATTAAACCCGCTGGGCGACGTCAACTATAACCGCCGCGACCGCCCCTGCGCTGCCATTTTCGCCAACATTGGCTGCGCGGTTCCTCTTCATCGACTCTCCAGGGCACTGCCGGCACATCTTTCGTGCTGCGACGCCGCCCTCTCCCTCACGTCGTCCCCAGGAGGCCGCCCCAGCTCGTGACAAAATCTGCAGCATTCGAAGCTGGGCTTTTGCCTGACGAGACATCATGGCCACTGAGGGCGTCGCAGATCACTACCAAGTGCTGGAGGAGCTTGGCCGTAAGTTCTTCATCTTTCGTCCTGTCCATGCTCGATTTACGCTGACGCACGCGACACAGGGGGCAGCTTCGGAATTGTCTACAAGGGCATCGAAAAAGCCACTGGCGAGACGGTTGCCATCAAGCACGTATGTTTGGCCCTTTTTGTGAATGATACAACAACTCGAGCAAGCTCTAACGCATCATACGCAGATTGATCTCGAGTCCAGTGAGGATGACATTGAAGAGATTCAAGCCGAGATTGCCGTCTTGAGCACGTGCGCCAGTCCCTTCGTCACCCAATATAAAGCCTCGTTCCTGCGAGGGCACAAGCTATGGATCGTCATGGAGTACCTGGGCGGCGGCTCCTGCTTGGACCTGGTATGGCTCTTTCTAGTCCCAAATTGCAACGAACCCCAGCTGACCAGCCATAGCTGAAACCCGCAAACTTCAGCGAGACACACATCGCCATCATCTGTCGCGAGCTACTCCTGGGCATCCAGTACCTCCACAGCGAAGGCAAGATCCACCGAGACATCAAGGCAGCAAACGTCCTGCTGTCTGAAACTGGCAAGGTCAAGCTTGCCGACTTTGGCGTCGCTGCCCAATTGACAAACATCAAGTCCCAGAGAAATACCTTTGTCGGCACGCCCTTCTGGATGGCCCCGGAGGTCATCCAGCAGGACGGCTATAGCTTCAAGGCTGACATCTGGTCTTTGGGCATCACCGCCATGGAGATGGCCAATGGCGAACCGCCGCTGTGCCACATTCACCCTATGAAGGTTCTCTTTCACATCCCCAAGAATCCTCCACCACGACTCGAAGGAAATTTCAGCCGAGACTTCAAGGACTTCATCTCTCAGTGCCTGACAAAGGACTATGACCGCCGTCCGTCTGCCCAAGACCTGCTCAAGCATCGATTCATCCGCTCCGCCGGTAAGGTCGAGGCCCTGCAGGAGCTGACCGCCCGACGACAAATGTGGGATGCAAATCAAAATCGCCAGAAACACCCCATCTACTACCAAGAGACGTTGCAAACGATTACCCCGAGAGATGAAGAACAAGAATGGGTATTTGACACGGTGAAGTCCATCGCGCCGCCCCGGAGACCAACGATGAGACATAGAAAACCATCGTCAATGCTCGCAGCAGAAGAGGGACTACACAAACTCGATCTCAGCGACGGTCCACTGGGCCCTTCGTCTCCTGCGATTGGAACAGTTCGCAGGTCGACTGTCCGTCGTACCCCTTCTCTCGCGAACACCTCGTCCATCCGTTCCAATGCCTCGTCGCGTCCGTCGCTGCCTCCAAAGAAGCCGCTGCAGCCTGATATGTCATTTGGCAATTCCGGCTCCACGATGCGTCTCTTCCGAAGAGTCCCATCGGACAGTTCGACCTCTGGGCAGGCTGGTCGGCCCTCGTCGCCCGACGATGTGTTTTGCGACGAGAATCTGCCCCCTCCCATGGCTGCGCCAGTTGAGCCGTATGGAAAGGAGGCCATCCTCGGTCGCCGACTTTACACAAAAGCTGTAGAGCCTACCCTTGCCGAGCTGCACGCCCAGACTTCTGCCATGCAGAAGCGTGAGGCTTTGGCCAAATTATCAGATGCTTTTGCGGCATTGGATGCCGTCGATCCCGAAGGCGCATATCACCTTATCGGCAACTTGGTGGCTTCCATGGCTCAAGACAACAAGCTTAATGCAGCTTTACTCCGCCAGCCTCTCCAAAAGGTACCTGACGATGGCACTCCCCAGGGAACGGTCATAATCAAGAGCTCTGCACCGTCCGCTGGCAGCCCCACGAAGCTGATACTCAGCTCAAACAACCCTCACCTAAAGAGCCACCGTCGCCGCCAGGTCGACTCTCCAGCTCCCAAGCAGAATGAGAAGGACTACGATAGAGAAAAGGCGGCTCTCCTTGAAGACAAGTACCCGGGTCGCGAGGCACGGGTCGGGATGGAGCACTGCAAGCAGCTGTCTGATGTTCTCTACCAGCGCTGGGCCGACAACCTCCGGATCCGCTGGCCTGCTGTGTAATTTGAGACGTATCATGTGCTGAGTGATGGAGGATGGGATGTGGATGTGCTAGAATTTGCTGGCGTCGGCACCGCATTTCTTTTCAACTTTTCTTTGCGACGAATACCCGGGACGCATTGTACGATCTTGTGTGCGGAGCGAGCATATACTTGCATACCCGGACTTGGAAATGCATGTTAGGCATGAGCGACTTGGAGGACCAGCGGGTTCGGTGTTTTGATAAGAGGTTGTGGCACAATGTCATGACTCAATGTGTGATAGTTTTGTGGTTACATCAGGTCCTGGTCATTGCTTTCCACCGGAAGAGGGCGTTGGGGGTCGGATTGGCTTTCGTTATGTAGACAACCATAGGTAGTGTATAGATAGGAAAATTGTTCTTAACATTGATCCACGCATTTGTTGCGATGCAGCCGCGGAGATTTTAGTGGTACATCCGTACAGCTGACACAATATTGCTTCTTGCTATTCGCGAGATTGTTCAGCTCCTCAATTTGCCTTGCTGGGTCCCAGGGCAAGCTTGATTCTCCAGTTCTTAAACTCATCCGATAGAATGTTCCCGTGGCCGGTGTCTTCTACCTTGAATACCTCGATGGTGGGCGACTGCGGCCGTCTACTGATTCTCCAAACGCCCTCATCGTTGGTTATTTTCATGAGCCCTTTTTAGCCGTCAGCTATTTCTGCACGTTGCGCGCCTCCGTGCCAGATGCTAACACTACTCACATTCTAGGAAGTTGGCTGCAAAGTTGACGCACATGTCGGCGTTCCACTTTGCGTTTGGGCGCGAGTTGACCGTCTCGGGAATGCGGTGCGTCTCAATTTCGTTGATGTTTACGAGGATACCATCGCGAGTGCGGAAGCCGACGATGATCTTGGGCACACCGAGGAGAAAGGACTGAATCCAGTACTTCATGAGCTTACGGTGGAAGGCTTCCATATCGCCTTGGTTGCGGATCTCGGCCGACGTCTTGAGCTCGACCCAGTTGATGGGCGCGCCCTTTTCCTCTGGCTTTGAATCCCAGACTGGTGCCGAGCCCGTGAGTTTGATATCTAACGAAAGGTGTTGGACATGTGGGAAAACCTACTTGCGTCAACTTCGCCGCCGAGGCAGAGTACAGTTTTGCCAATGCCAGTGCGAACAACGGAGCAGTATTGCTCTTTGTTATTAACGATTTGATTGTCCCGATTCTCAATGTATTCCCGGGACGTCTCGTGCCAGGTAGTTGGGAGGGTAGCCAGGGTTTCGAACTTGTATCCTATGTCAACTGTTAGACTCGGACATCGGAAGTACTGACGTGGGTGCAACGTACCCCAGAACTGCATCACCTCCTGGGGTGGTCCGCCGCGTCTTTGCCGTTGGCCTTCATTTCTCCGGGAGTTCATCTTGTATTCGTGATTCTCCTCGATGAAGCTATGACGCGTCAAAATCCTACACAATGCGTAATAGTGGCCAGGCCTCTCACATGCAGTCCTTGTGTATATTAGCTCGGGCCATCTGGTATTGAACTGATGCTGAGCCTCACCTGGTATAGGGTAGCATTCATCTCAAATCTAAAACTTGTCAGACGAGAGGTAAAGAAAAGCTTCCAGTCTTAAAGGTACCCATCGTGTTGCTCAAACAACGTCCCCATAATCTGTCAATGGTCAGCATTATGCTTCTTACCGACCATTCAGGAAAGCTACCTTGGTCATCATGCCTCTCCAGGTGACGATGTTGGCGTCAATCTTCTGCCCAGTACCCTGCTCGTGGGCCATGATGGCTTTGAGTAGGCTGTCCAGGTGCTCATCCGTGGAATCATCCTGCTTCTGAAAGGTATTGAAGCCTTTTGATAGGTCTGCTCCCATTTGGGGTGTGTAGTACCATTTCAGAGACGAGTCGTCCAGGTGGAACTCGTGATTTTCATCATAGGAAAAGCACGTAAATTCCTTATCAGACACACCTGGTCAGCGTCGGTCGCGTTGAAAACAGAAGTCTTGTAGGGCTTGGGCGGCTGTTGGCCCTGTAGGCTCACCTTGGGTCTCTTTACGGGCTGGCTTGCGCCTGCAAAGCGACCGATGGGCTGGATCGAGAAGTTTGCAGCCATCCTTGCAAAGCCGCGGCAGGTCTCAAAAGACCTGGTGGCAAGGTGAGTAGTAAAAGTGTGATGCAGAAGTACAGGCACTAGACTCGCCAGCTTGACGCCTCATGACCGACAGATGCTGAAGTTGGCGACAATCGCCGGTTTTGGACAGGGTGGGAGGTTTGCGCGCAACTAAGGTGCTAGTATGGACGACCATGGATGTGCCTTAGCGTTGCGCTGCAATGGAAACACAGTAGGTCTTAGCGCCATTGTGCTGTGCCAGGCCAGAGGCGCCGCAGCGACAAGCGGCGACAGTTGTCAAGGCGACAGCCGGACACGCAAGACATCGTTGGGGACAGCCTTTCACGAACTGAACAAATATCCACATAGGACGGCCGTTGGTAGGCCACGACTGACTTTGGCATGAGGGAGATGCCAATTCCAATTGTAGGAGCTGGAGCCGAGCTCCTACAGGGCCTTGCGCACGGTGGTGGATGCGGCGGTGAGTGGCACAGTATGCCACTACATGGCCCAGATCGCCTTGTGGCAGCGTCGGGAGAAGCCTCGAGAAAGCCCTACTTTATACATATGGAAGGCCCCCCCCCGCCTTATACGTAACCAGCTTGAAACGCCTCGGCCGGAGGCGACGCAGCGAAAGGGAGGGTCATGTAGTTTAGTTATCTGAGCCTGGCATCCTGGGCGCGGGCCACCGTCACAGTAGAAGCTCGATCCTTTAGAATACAGTTATGAAACCTGCGTCGCGAAGAAGAAAGCAAGCCACTATTGCTTGCATGGGCCATATGCCAGGGTCGCATGGACGCGATCCATTGCATATGACCATGCAATACGAAGTAAGATATGGACTACCAGGCGCGAAGTACTCCGTACAGCTGAGCGTTGTCGCGCTCCAGACGAGGGACGGATTTAGGAGAGCTCACCGTGCAATGGCGGCGCAAGCAAAAGCAGCCACCTTGATGAAAGTCCATAAGTAGGGAAGCCCGGCAAGAGGGCAAGCTCACGCATCTAGCGGCATGACAATAGCCAGAGACAGACAATCCGGGTCGCACATTATTGTAACACGCAAACGGTCCCATCTCGTACAGCTGCCGGTGCCCGCGCTTTACCACAGGCGCACTTGTGGACCTGCTCAGCACGAGCAAGCTAGAGAGAGCAGTTCACGCCTTCTCTTTCCTTCAACTGACTGCATTTCTCCGACTGCACCTATCCAACGCCCTCTCTGACGATTCCTACGCCGTTTACTCATTTTCTGCCCTCGTCTGCAGTCCGTCGCTCACAAAGTTTAGTTTCGCCCATTCACTGGTCGCGGTAGTGGCCAGCCCACCACGTGATTACGCTGCTTGCCAAATCCAGTGCCGCGCGTGGGGTCCGTCTGACAACCCCGGGCCTCAGCCTCGCCTCGTCCTTGTCGCGCCACGGGACGACTTACATCCAGCGTCGATGGCTGCGCCAAACCACGCGTCAGTCGTCTAGGTTTCCCACAGCTCCTATAGCCATAGGAGCCACATCTACGGGGTCTGGGCGCTTTGTACTTCGCCGGCCCGTCACCACCATTACACAGAGTCAATGCCCACGCAACGCCGAAAGCGAGCACCTGCATCCAAGTCGCGGAAACAGAAAGCCCCCTCCAAGGACGAAAATTGGTACACCATCAAGGACATTCTTGATGAGAAAAAAACCAAGAGGGGCGTAGAGTACTTCGTGGACTGGGACGATAACCCAGTGACTGGAGAATCCTATGATCCGACCTGGGTGAAGGTACGTTCATGCAAACGCCCACCATCTGCCAAGAGTATCAAACTAAAACGAGTCCGTCACAGCGCAACGAGGTAACCGACGTAGCCCGAGAAGCTTGGGAGGCGACAAAGGCTGCGCGCGAGAAGCCCAAAGATCTCGAGGCGCCACCCGCCGAGGTCGACGACAGTCAAGAGAGCCAACCACCTCGAACTGCGAACCGAAGGCAGGCCAAGAAGGCGGATGCAGCGTCTGTGATCCGTCCGATATCTGCCACAGGCAACGAAGGGGGTCACTTCCACAGAGCGCACGGCCTCGCATACAGCGCCACTCCGTCTGAGGAGCCCACGCCGTCCTTCACTTCGCACGCCTCGGTTGATACCGCCGAAGCTCACGATTACGTACTGGAGAAGCACTCCTCTGTCGCTCATCCAGCGCAGCGATTTGTGATAGAATTCACGAAAGACGCGCAGTTCGACCCGTCAGAGTACCTAAGTGCTGCTAATACCCAGACAAGTGGAAACTCGTCTCAGTCGTTGGCGGAGCTCGAAGATCGCGACCAGAGGCTTGTTTTTGCATCACAAATCAGTGCCAGAACGGTCCCCGACTCAGAAGAGCCATCTGGTCCAACTTGGTCTCAGGCGCACGTTAGTGACTCGGCGCTGACACCAGAGGCCCAACCGCTCGATATAGGTCCATCGAGTTCAGAAGCTCCAAATATACCATCACACCAACCGAGGCAGTCAGACTCGCTCAGCAGCCAAGGGCACGATCTGGCTACAGCTGCAATTGCTACAAGATCGAGCTCCCACCTCAATAGTCTCAGGACACGGCAGCTTGTTGACACCACCGCCCAGTCTCAATCAACGGCGAGCCCTGTTATCCTGACGCAGCCGCCACTTCGCCGAATTTTTGCGGTCCCCGATAGTTCATCTCAAAGCGAGGACGCCGTCAGAGCAACACCATTGGAGGAGAGCCAGGCTTCGATTGATAGCCGCCAGCCTATAGAGCAAAGTTGCAGGGAGTCGCAAGACGCCCAGGTATTTCGCCGCGCCTCCATTAGGTCCATATTGAACCCTCTTTCGGGAAGCCACGATTCTAGCCACGACAAAGCAGCAGCTTTCGGCGACCCCAACGGATCAACTGAGGACCTCGACACAGCCGACGCCCCAAATTGCCAAGACGAGTCTTCAGCAGACGAGGACATGGAGCAGGGCAATTTCAATGACAATCCAGCTCCTTCAGGGAGCCGGACGTTGGCAGCTGAAGAATTGGCTCGACTGTTCGACATAGACACATCAGTCATAGGTACTAGCGCCACAGTCCCACACACAGCACAGCAGCACGGCATTCCTGATGACACTTTGCGAGCACCCACTGACGAAGGTCAGCAATCAGTCGCGGAACACACGCAATACTTGGCCGATCCGACGTTTGAGACTCTACACAACGCGCCTCCGGGGACGCTGATACCGGATGAGGCTCACCACACGCAGCACTCGACTGTGTCGCCAGCCGACATCTCGAAACAGACTGGCTTTGAAAGAACAGCGCTGCCCTTGATGCCTTCATTGGTTTCTCATGGCGCTGCGTCGTCCCATTTGTATGGTAGCTCAGCAGGCTCTATACCGATGGCCCAGGCAACTAGCGAGCGAGCCTCTAGCGAAACTTCGAGCAATGATGTCCTAGACGCCGGTTCGATGGAGCACGTCGTCACTTTGCCAATCCAGGCAAGTCTCAGGCCACTCTATGACGACACGCTCTGGAAACACCGAAAACAGGTGACCCAATTCGGCAGCGTATTCAACGACGAGGAGTACGTTGAACCGGAAGCAGCTCTCGTCGTTACGATTGATCAGCTTCTCAACCGGCTACACAATATCTGTGACTACCCCCAGGACGCAGTCGGCACATCTTTGGGGGATCTTCCTCCTTCGCAGCTGGCCAAGTACTCATGCGATGCCAATCCGAAATTCAACTTCGTTTCCGAGCTCCTACAAGGACTGCGAAAGGATACCAAAGTTTTAATAGTGGCCCGCTCCATCGAACTGCTTCGGCTTCTCTTTTACTTGACAGAGACACTGGAGGTCGAATGCACCTGTGAAGCAATTGAGAAGCCTAAGAGCAACTTTGCTACTTCGGCAGCTCGGGTCACTCTCGCCCTTTCGAGTGAAGAACTTAGTGGACTCGACTTTGATGTTGTCGTCGCATTCGACCACTCGTTCAGCAGATCACCAGTGTCAAAGAGCCTCTCTTCTGAGACTCCAGATACCAAGCGACCATTGGTACTGATCCTTGTGACAACGCATTCAATTGAGCATATTGATCTCCACGTGCCAGAGGATCTGGACCCTCTAGAACGCAAAAATGCACTCTTGTCATCAATTGTACGCGCTAGGAAGCTGATGAGCGATCCCGACCGAGGCTACCCTGAACCTTATCAACTCGCCAAAACTTTTGTCGAATTTTTGAATGGGGAGGTTGATACTGTCATATGGGAGCCGGTAGCCGTGCCAGACGAGGTGCTTGACTTCTATGTCAGTACGCAGTCGCGGTCGCAATTTCCCATTGCAATCACAGCGGAGCCAGAGAATGGCCGCAAGCGCAAGCTTGTAAGCGACCCAATCCTCTACATGAACTCACACGTTTGCTAATTCAGACAAAGGACGATTTTGAAGACGAGGATGCCAAGAGAAAGCGTATCTTTCCACTCAAGGAGTCAACTGTCGAGGCCAACGAGCCTCCTATGCCAGACGACATCCAGGAGATGCTCGCGAGCGAATCTCTCCCAGAGACGTCCAAGTATGCAACGCAAGTTCAAGTGAAGGTGTCTTTAGCGGTATTGCAGGCGCTGGCAGAAAAGGTCGGTTATTCTTGTTGATCTGCCATGACAGGCTGGCTAACAATTCTTAGCACGCCGAGCTCAAGCACGAAATTGAAGCCAAGGATACTGAGGCACAATACAAAGCTGTGATTTCAGGACTTGAGCAACGCGTCAAAGAATATGAGAGAACGAACGCCAAGATATATGCCTCTCATCGTATGGCCTTGGAAGACCGTTCCAAATTTGAAGCCGAGAAGGTCAAAGCTCAGGCCGACCTGCGAGCTGCTGCGGACTCGACGCAAAGAGACAACGACAAGACGCAGAAGCGAATTGCAGAGCTCGAGGCAGCCGTGGCGCGTTTGACGGTTGGCCCAGACGGCTCAGAGGAGAATAGCCCCCTAGCGGTGTCGGAAAAGCTTCTCAAGGAAGCTCAAGACAAGGTCCAGATGCTCGAGAAGCGGCTGGAGAATGCTCACACGGATGGGGAATATGTGCGAAACCTGTATCAGGACGCGTCAACGTCAGCCAGCGCTTTCCGGGCTGAGAACAACGAGCTCAAGGAGCAGTGTGACGAACTACAAAAAAGAACGTCAGAAACCCTGGGGACCATACATCGGATCCAGACGGAGACGGAAAGCCGTCAATATTTGCGCCAGATTCGGGAACTCAAAACCCAAGTCAGGGAGCGGGAGATCGAGCTCGATCGCGTGCGAGATGAACTGCGACAGCTCAAGAACGGTCGAAGGGAGACTCGCCAGGTCAGCGTGCCGCGTAGCCCGCGCATGGGCATGATGAGTCCCCGGCCCGGCCGCGTGTACGGCGGCTCCGGCAGCAGAGGTACGAGCCCGGCGCCCACGTCAGGCCTGGACGCACCGGCGGGAATGCAATTCATGAGCGCACAGCAGCCGGGGAACGGGCGTTGGAATCACTTACGGGATTAGGAAGGCGGCGTTTGAATGGAGCAGTAGTATTATCTTGAGTTTCTCAATGTCGATAGATTTGCTGGCTGTTGCTGTGGATATGGCGAAACAGAAAGGGACCTTATTCGGATTTGTTCCAAAAGAGCTTTGCTGGCTCTCTGGACGGCAGTGGGCAGGCATGCTGCCATAGCACTTGTGCGTAATTGACGTGATATATTCAAACGTGTCTAGTACCATCATATCTGCTCGTGATCTACACCATGTAACACAGAATGCACGAGGTAGACGGGAGTTGGGACGAGAAGTGAGTCACGCATGATCTGCTAGCGAGGCACAAAGGAAATGGATAATTTGGATCACAAGGTTCAAGGGTAGCGGCACAGTTGCCAAGACGCGTGCCCTGTGTGGCTATAACACATTGATTGCATTGAGCAGTCGCAACGAACCTCCGGTCTATCACCCGCTCCGCCGAACCCTCCGCCTAGGATAACATGTACAATACCTCCCCCTTCATCGTCCAGGAAAATCAATCCTGCAAGTTTTTATTTCTCCTCAGGGTACAGGTCCTCCTTCAGCGGCACGCCGAGCTCTTCCCGCAGGGGCTTGAGCTCCTCAAGATATTGCTCGTACTGTCCCTTGTTCTCAACCTTGGCCTTGATGCCTGCAATAAAAATTAGCGACTTGCTCTTGGCATTTGGTCTGTACGCGTCCGTATGCTCCGATGATGATATGCCTGCCCGACGCCCAAGCATCGAGGACAAGGCGGGGAGGGTCGGAACAACCGGGAAAATGGGGGGAAGCGTACCCTCGAAAATGCGGACAGCAGTGGCAAAGTCGTTGACCCTCCGGGCGGCCTTGAGGGCGGCAGCGACGACGGTGGTCGAAGGGACGAGGTCGTAGGCGAAGGCGTTGTTCAGGTTGCGCTAAGCAAGGGTGTCAGTACGAATCGTGCCACTTCCGGAATCCGAGGGCGTAAAGCTCGCAAGCAACGTACCTGGAGCTCAAAGACGTCCTGAACGCCGTCAAACTCCTTCTCGAATCTGGCATCGAGCTTTGGTTAGCAATTGAACAGCAAATTCGGTTTCCCAGCTGCATTGCGTGCATCCAGAGACAGCCCAACATGACGCAGCGATATTGTGCTCGTTTGCGCCCTGCTGACTGCCCCTAAGCCAGCCCGACACATGCGCCAGGCCAATTGCAAAAAATGGCAGCAGAGGGAGAGAGCGGGCGCATCGTAGGGCTCACCTGGCAGAGAACTCCTCGAAGGTCTCCTCGACGTGCTCGCTGCGCCGGGGCACGGAGGTGCTGAAGTGTGCAGGCTGGGCGACGATGGCGGCGGAACGGGCAATCAAGGGCTGCGCGGGGCGGGCGGCGCCGGCGCGCAGGAAGGCAGTCGAGCCGCGAGCGGCAACGCGGAGGAGAGAAGCGGACGGCATTGTGGGATCGAGAGAGGCGAGCGGCGAGGCGGTGATGGAACTCGGGCAAGTTGATTGTTGGTTTTTTCGTAATGGTTGCAGAGGTGCTCTGGCGAGCAAAGAATCGTCCGACGCGGATGACTAAGCGTGCCGTCGCGTGATTTCCAAGGGATGCTGAGCACAGTACGAATTGGCACTCGGTTGCTCGCGGTCGCGGCCAACCTGGGCGGCGGGGTTACAGTGCAGCCGCTGGCGGACACGGACCTGCAGATAGCGCTGCTGGGGAGCTTGGATTCAGCCCGATTTCAATTCGTCGCTGGTTCAGCACCCGGAGCCTATCAGCGACGCAGCATTCCTCCAACGGCGGCCGGCTCGACCTCTACGTCGCACTGACTCGCTTGGCCGTCTATGACATCGCCGCCGCATTGGGCCACGGCCTGCAGCCGCTCCGATGCACTAAGGCACAGCCGTCCCTGAGGAATTAGCTCGTAGTGTTAAAGTATGCCACTGGCTTTATTGATACCTAGCAAATGGAACCCTTTCCGTCCTGTCCGCTCACGGCCGTGGAGGAGGCCAGGTGGCAGCAATGACCGAGGTCCAGCGCCCTGGCTGCGGTACTCCATACCCTGACGGGGGCCGGAAATTGCGGCACATGCGGTGCAAGAGGCCTGGTCGTCGCTACCTCCGTGGCAGCAGACTGGGGCCCACCACATCATCAGCCCAGGTCACGTGCCGGATCTGCGAGATTTCCCCCATGAGGCCCCTGATTGGCCGGGCCCGTAATGCCCAGCGAATCACATGCGCGCCTCTCGCTCGCCCGCCGCCGCAAAGGGTCAATGGGCGTTGAGTGCCTGCTCGGTAGGAAATTTCCCCTTTTCGACGCGAGTCCCAAAACGCCAGCCAGGCCCGAGTTTCCCATTTTTGCTCCCCGTCTTCGTCTTTTCTTCTCTTCCTTCCCCCTCCACCAACTCGTCCGCCGCCCGTCATCAGAGTGCGCCCGGTTTGAGGGAGCTGTCTTGTGTGCAATTGCCCTTTCTTTTCTCGTCATTCCTTGACCCAGGCTCCCCCACCTGCGTCCGGCCCTTTCACATCGTTGGTCGCGCTACTGCTGCTGCGTCGCGTATCCGATCCGACCGACGTCGCCGAAAAGTTAAATCCCTCGAGACGTGTCATCCATCTCTCTTCCAAAGTCTCGATCCGCCGCGAGGCCTCGACAATTCGACATCCATTCGCCTGGGAACACTCGCGCCACAGCGCTCCTTGTCGCCCGCCATGTCTTCCGCCCCGTCTTCGTTTTACGAGCAGCTGCCGCTGCCGACGCTCGACCGTCCCTTCGGCATCCACCTCTGGCCCATCTTCGACAAGGCCTGGACCGCCGTCGTCGGCTACTCGGCTAATGACTTTAAGTTTGTGCCTTTCGAGACGCCCATGTCGACGCTCAAGTCGACGTCCATCTTCATCGTCATCTACTACGCCATCATCTTTGGTGGCAGGGAGCTGATGCGCAATCGCGAGCCCTTCAAGCTCAAGACTCTCTTCCTGATCCACAACTTCTACCTGACGGCAATCAGCGGCATCCTGCTGGCTCTCTTCATTGAGCAGCTCCTGCCCACGGTTGTCCGCGGCGGCATCTTCCACGCCATTTGCGACCATGATGGCGGCTGGACCCAGCCCCTTGTCGTTTTGTACTACGTAAGGATTGCCCCCAACCCGGCGCCGTCTGAAATGGAAGACGCTGACAGATCGCCAGCTCAACTACCTTACCAAGTACCTCGAGCTGCTTGACACCGTCTTCCTGTTTCTCAAGAAGAAGCCGCTGAGTGGGTGCTCCTCCATGCCGAGATGCCCAATGCTCGCCCCGCTGACCTGTACCAGCCTTCCTGCACTGCTACCACCACGGCGCCACTGCCCTTCTCTGCTATACTCAGCTGATTGGCTCTACCTCCGTGTCATGGGTCCCCATCACGCTTAACTTGACGGTGCACGTTGTCATGTACTGGTACTACTTCCAGAGCGCGCGTGGCATCCGCATCTGGTGGAAGGAGTGGGTCACCCGTCTTCAGATCATTCAGTTCATCATCGACCTCGGTAAGTCACATCCCGGGCAGGAGTCGTTGTCCCGGCCCATTAGCTGACCCTCGCGCTCAGGATTCGTCTACTTCGCCTCGTACACGTACTTCACCTCGACATACTTCCAGTGGATGCCCAACTCTGGCACCTGCGCGGGTGAGGAGTTTGCTGCCTTTTCCGGCATTGCGATCCTCAGCTCCTATCTGGTGCTCTTCATCTCATTCTACCTGGCGACGTACAAGAAGCACGGCAAGGCGACGACGAGCCGCAAGTCGCTGCGACGCATGAGCCAGGCTCCGCTCCCCGACCCCCTGCACGTGCAGGCCGCTACCAATGGCGATGCCAACGGAAACGCCAACGGGGCGTCGACGACGGGTGCCAAGACGAACGGCGCCACGACGCGCTCCCGCAAGGCTTAAGTGCCAGGCCGAATTCATGTTGAGCAGACGCCGAGACGGGATCGCGACTCACTAGAGGAGCTGGCACTTGGAGTGAAACGCCGAGACCATTGAGGATGTCGATTTCGGGCCACGGGCATCGGCATATACTTGAAATAATTTGCAAATAACGGGACTTGGACTTTTGGAGACACGGCTGGGTTTCAACGCTTAGGCGAACACTGTCGGAAGTCGGGCCAAAAGCAGTCGGGTCGGGTCGGGTTGCTGTTGGCGGTGCTAACATGCTCAGCAGTCATGATGACGGGCGGTGAATGATACTTGTACGGTTGACTATTCTGGGTTTCTGGAGTCGCATGACATGGCGGACACGGGCTGGTGGAGTTGCGATTGCATGGCAGAGTGTTGGAAGCAAAAGGCAGACGCTGCCGCCTACCATTTTTAATTTTGTTCCGCGGGACTTGTGTACAACTGATGCAATATATACGCTTTCTGGTCGGGAGTGAGGGGTTTCATAGAGGAAAGGGCGGAACTGAGTCTTGTTTTGCTTTGAAGGTCTCGTCCATCGTCGTGATGAATGCTTGCTGCATCTCTATAGTGCGCTGCCGCGGAGTGGGGATGTGGTCGAGAGCTGGACCTTTTGCTGTATCAGTCAGTGTCGGGACGGACTGGACTTTGGCTCAAGATTTGGTGAAGCGGGGGTTGTTGAACGCGGGCGATGCAAAGCAGATGAACGGCATGTCGGAACCCGCGATGGGGGCCACGTTGCACGTTGCATGTTACAAGCTGCGTGTCTCTCTTTGCTCGTGGCCCGCGACCCGTGTACGGAGCATGTACTTGCACAATTACGAGTACAGGCATTTATTCTCTCTCAGGAGGCAAGGCAGAAAAAAGGCTTTGATCTACTGGGAACACAACGGCGATTGGCCTTTGTGCGCCGGACCCTGTATGCGCCATGAGCTGGATGCGTGGGGAAACGCTGGGCGCGCCGTCAGCGTTACGGTAGACGATTGGACAGCGGCTTCTTCGTCAGGGGATGGGACGGGTGCGGCGCCAGTGAGCAACATGGCGACTAGCAGCTGCCACACTCAGCTTTAGAGCCCGTGGGGATGCCCCTGGCAGTTTAGCGCCGGTCGTTGGGCTGCCCGACTTCCAGTTGCCTCCCCCACATCTGACCTCAGTCCTCAGGGCCGTCCAAGGTTGTTTAATAGAAGGGCTGCCCGCCACGGCTCGACAAACTGCTGTCCCTGCCTGCCAACGACAATCATCGTCATCTTCTTCGTTTTTGGCCCCAGGGCTGCGCCTCGGTCCAGCCTGCGCTCATCGCCGTTTGCGCGTGCAACGGTAGCAGCGCCTCTGCAGGGCGTCAGCAGACGCGAGGCACAGCACAGCACAGCACAGCACAGCACCGTGTCCCCTTTGCATCCTCCGAGCATCGATGCAACGAGCAGGCAGGCCACCATACATATGTGACAGCCAACGGTGCCCCATCGACGCTCTTCCGCCACGCCCGGGGCTCTTCGTTTCGTTTTCTGAAAGAAGGAAACTTAGCACAAACTTTGGTCTTCTCACGCCCGCCCTTTCCCTTGGCATCACGACCGTTCCAGCCTGCATCGCTTGGCCGCCACCGCCGTCGCCCCCACCATGAGGCTGCCCTTCAGGAAGAAGGACAGGAAGAAGGCCGACGCCGCATCGCTCTACTCTGACGAGTTTCACCCTCATGAAGTCGTTGCGCCGGTGCTGACGCGACCCTCCCGGGCTTCGGCGCAATGCCTCGCTCAAGTCCCTCCTGCCGTTCTGCAGCGCATCTTTGCATATGTCTGCCCGCACTCCCGCGACGAGAGTTACGAGACGTGCGAGGAGAGCGCCAATGATGAGGGGTGTATGTTGTGTGATCTGAGGGATCTATCTCACTGCGCTCGAGTGAGCCGATCGTGGCGGGCCAGTGCGATAGTCGTCTTGTACGTTTTGCACATCCCAGACTTCAATCCCCGCCGTGAAACTTACATGCAGCGTCCAGATATCACAGCATTCGCATCGACCCGGTGCATTACTGCCAGCTCGAGGCCGTCCTAGCAGAGAAGCGGAAGAGGACGTCGCGATTCGACCGCAACGGCATCCCCGAGGACCCAGCACTGGCCAGGTTGAGGCTCCTGCGACGTACTGTTCGTGATGACCCAACGCGGATCGGCAAGCTGGTTCAGTTTCTGAAGACGCCGTACATGATTCGCGAGTCTTGCCACGTCGAGCTGGCCCAGACCATTGCCGTGCTGCCGAACCTGCAGTACGTGGACCTGCCCGAGGGCATGTTTTCTGACGAGCCCAACTACGCCACCCTCAGACTTGAAGTGCAGGCGCGCTGTCCGAACCTCCGCAAAATGACATATGTGCGCGGGTCTGAGCGTAGCTTTGCCATGCTCACCTCGGGGCAGGTGTGGAGCTGCCTGGAGGTGCTGGATGTCGACCGTGTCGACGTCAACCCAATGATCCTGCGAGGCGTTCTGGGGTCCTTGACTCGCCTACGGGCTCTCAAGGTAGCAGAGACTCCCAGCTTCTCGGACGAGGTGATGGCAAGTGACCATGGCCTGCCCCCGCTGCCGGCTCTGGAGGAGCTGGTGCTGAAGGATACACCCCAGATCACATCGGCCGGTCTCGTGGAATACCTATCCTGGTATGAGACTCAAAACTCACTTCGAGTCCTGACACTCAGAGATACCGGCGTCCAACCGTGGCGCCTGCAAGAGATACTGGCAATGGCCCCAGCGCTCAGGACATTTGCCATCCAAGCAAAGGTTGCGGAACCATTCCCCAGTGCTGAGGCTCCGCAGTCCCTGGCATCCAAGAGACTGAGAACGCTGCGTTTCGAGATAGCGGGCACTCCTCGGGCAGGACCGTACGCGACACCGGGATACTACTCATACCTGGCATCGTCCATCCTCTCGGGAAGTTTCCCCAAGCTTCGCAGACTTTATGTCCAGGACGAAGACTTCCCAGACAAGCTGTCGGGACTGCCGCCACCCAACGCCATGTTCGGCGGGAGCGGAGCGAGGCGAGGTTCCAACATGTCAAGCACTAGTCCGCCAACGCTGCGCGTAGCACCCGCTGCTCCCACCAGCCCGCTTTCTCCAACGTTTCATCGGGCATTTTCTCCCCCATCGCCGCCTCGCCAACCCGTGTCTAACCCCAACCGCTTCAGCTCCAACAATCCCTTTGCGCAGCGGGCAGCACCGCATGCACCAACTCAGACGCTCGAGGTGTACACCAAGACCGATGAGTATGGCAAGTGGAACTTTGCGCGGGTGGACTCCTACACGGGAGCTGGAGCGACACGCGACCAGCGGCCGGTCAGCGGCTTCGGGCTGGCGGCGGACGTGGCCGGGCAGGGATGGGATCGGGGAGAGGCCCGCCGGAGCGTCATGATTGGTAACGGGACGAGCGGGTTCCTGGCGGTGCCCGGGGACGAAGGTGCCGGAACATTCGGGCTGAGCCCGGCAAGGGGCTTTGCAGAGGCTTTGCGGCCGCATAGCAGCGGTGGTGAGCCGGCGAGAAGCCGTGGCAGTTGGAGATGATGTGCCAAACCGGGGAACCGAGAGAAGCCGCACGTCGCGTTTGCTTCTCCGGAATGAAAACAGGAAGATTGACAAGAGATGACAACGGGGTCCGGAGACACGACGCCTGACGACGCATGAAGACAATCCCCAGCTGCCTGTCTAGTGATAACAAGACCTATAGACTGCGCCTAAAACGAGGACAATGCAAAAGTATGAGCCAAAGTGGTACATTGACCTATCGTCCCATCGGCACAGTGACCCTGCCATAGCACAATGGCAGGAATGTCAAGGGTGATGGTTACACGATTAGTGGCAATTGTACGCGAAGCATACGACAGACGGGACTTGGGGGAGCAACGTTCGAGTAGATGACGAACCCCGCAAGGTGCGACGAGGCTGTGGGCGCCTCTTGCTAAGGCGCGACCCAGACAGCGGCGCTCGGACTTGCTTTCCATATGGCATTTACGCCTAGGCGGGTGCGCAGTTGCTAGCATGCATCACGTTCCTTATTTCCCACATCGAATGTGACTTGTACTCTCTTCGCCAACTCTGAGGTATTACCTGGCTCTGACTTATCGGCGGGGCAGGCCGGGAATCTTTGTGCAACGAGAGGCTTTCGATGGTGATGTTGAGCTTCGGCAGTTGTAGGGTAGGAGACTAGTAGGTGTGTTGCGCAACTGGAATGGGCTCCGTTTCAATGTTCCGCCACGCGGGTGTCTCGTGCTGTAACAGCCGACGGCGCAGGACAGACGCGCACGCAGGGCACAATGCTATTTTTTACTCGGTTTTGTTTGGCAAAAGTGCGACTTTGGTCTCTTGGCATGCGGGGCGGAGTTTCTTGCAACGTCTGATAGTCTTTTCGCAGCGTTCCGGTGCAAATGTCGGAACATGGGACGAGAAAAGCATGCATGCACTGTGGGCAGGACGACATGCATGCCTGCAGACCGACCGGGGTCGCGTTCGGGCTTGGCCACTCAAACGAGGAGAGCTACCCACTCTGATGCCGGCCAAGAGGGACTTGCCAAATTCCATGGCCGTTGGAAAATATTTTTTTACGCGCACCAGGAGAGCCGATGAGCGACGGGCTGCCCGAGCTGAAAGTTCTGTGAAGCAGTGGCTCGTGTATCTCGTGTTTCTCGCTGGACGACGCCTCGAAGCAATTTTAGAAACACGCCTAGGCTGGAAACGGCGCGGGGGAAGCGAGGAACGAAGTGGCTGGTGAGGAACCTTCCAGCCACCCGATCTTGGCAACGGCGATGGCACTGGGCTGGGCTGAAGGTGTGGCGCGGTCTGGGGACTTACAGTAGAGCTGGCAAGCCACTGGCCTGGATCGGGCATGTGGGACCCGCTGTTGAGCCACGAGCGGCAGATGGCATGACGCCATGGTGTGGGCTTGACGCCTGGTCCACGGCCTGGCCCATGCCAGCCAGACGAAGCCAGGCCAGGACGCGCGACAGCCGCCCAACAGCCAGCGGCTGCTCGAGACCCGTGAACCCGTTTCGAGACGCCATGAGCATCGATACTGCCTCAGCCTGCTGGAGACGGATGTCACCAAGTCGCCAAAAGTCGTTCGCGGCAATCCCAATCTGCCGTCACGGCCGTGGCCACGAGCCAGTAATTTCGTCTGCGTCAATGATCCAGCACGTGGCGCGCGCCGTCATTTCTGCAGCGGCCGGGAGCCAAGTCAC
This sequence comes from Tolypocladium pustulatum, assembly GCA_024340155.1. Classification (NCBI taxonomy): domain Eukaryota; kingdom Fungi; phylum Ascomycota; class Sordariomycetes; order Hypocreales; family Ophiocordycipitaceae; genus Tolypocladium; species Tolypocladium pustulatum. The sequence continues at coordinate 168,640 of JALHBY010000022.1, forward strand.
TAATTGTCCGTGGCTCATTGCGAGTGTCAGATGCGTTTGATGATTAGGGTTAGCCACCGGCGAGCTTCAGGCGCCTTGGCCAGCCATCTCCTACCGTCCAGTTCAGACGAATTGGCGACAGGCCCCTCTCGCGAAACCGCCGCTTGCACGGAGCAGGGTCATGCGTGCGGCCAGATATTGAGAGAGTCGTCGACTATAGGGCCCTCGCGGCAGTCGTCGATGGCCGCTGGCGGGGCAGACGCCGAGGCAAAAGGGAGTGCAAGAGACAGCGACGTCTTGGAAACTCCTTGTCGCAGGAGAGGCATCGGACGATAGGCGACACACTGTGACAGCCACAAAGATACATGCCCACCAACAACCGGTCGTGCCTCCTGTTGGGGCAACCTCCAAACCGCCACCGCGACGGCCACGGGAAGCCCTGTTTCGCAGGGCGAGGGGGGGCCGGCCTGCGATGACTGTTCGATTGAAGGTTGCCTCTCGGGGAAAAAGACGGTCTGGCGAGACGGCCGGCGTGACCTTCGAGGCGCATGCGACCGGTGATTCGTGTTCTCCGTCGATACGAACGTTGGCCAAGGTGGTGTGGAGGAGCGCCTCGCGCTGCACCTAACTCAAGGCATGCTGTCTTCAACCGCACAGCGCAGCCAATTCCAGCGCCTCGACGATAGGGTCGTACACTGTGTGTGAGACCGGGGTATCGCTTCTGCGGAGTCGAGGCCTGCCGCAGCGATCGCCAGATGTCTAATGCAGAGCAGCGTCACGGCCGTCAATTGGTACGTAAGAAGTTGCCGTGCCCTGAAAACCATTGTTGCTGTGGCGAGCCCGGATTGCGCTCCTTCGGCCGATCAGGTTTACCCTGATTGCAAGGTACTTCGTATTTCGGCACTTGTAGTCGCAGTCTGTTGCGTTGCCCTGCTTCTTGCCCTTGAACTCTTACCTTATGAAGGGTTTGGCTGAACCCCGGGATTCAGGCAGCGGCAGCAAAAGCCCATCGAGATTTGAAAGAAGTTCGAATGCGCCCTGCACGAAACCCAAGCCCCGTTTCCAAACGCGTGACGGTCGATCATCGACGACGGAAGATGCGAAACGGTGGATGCTTACCGCACGGATTAAGAGCCAGGTATAGGGCAATTCGCTCCGTTGCCAATCCTCATTCGTGCCCACAGCGTGGTGATTTCCGAAGCTCGAAGACCCAATCAGCGGGCGCTCGTGCGACAAGTCGACAGTTGCAAGTGATGGCCCTCTGCCGGCGATGAGTGGCCGGTCGAAAAGGGTCTCGCCAGTGGAGCAGGGGAGATGGCCCCCAACCCTGGCCCGACGAGGGAACCCCTGAGTCTGGTGCGGCGCTTCCATTGGCCCACGGCGAGCGACGGGCTTGCGGTTCTGCTCGAGCGAGGCGCGCTCTCGGAGCCATAGAGGGACAATAATGAGAAGAATGACAATAGCGGTGCACGCGTGCGGGTGAATGGGGGGCGTTTCTGTCAGATGCGCCAGGGCTGACGGCGATGGACTTAAAAGAGCACAAGGTAGCTGGCCCAGCCTCTTTCTTGCATTGACCATAAATGGCACAAGCACGGCACAAACCAGCGACGGGACAAAGTGAAGAGTCGTCAAAAAGCGAGTGCGGTTTGTGTTTCCTCGGCCATGGAAACGAACGAACCACAATGATAGTCCGTTGCTCGTCCGTGGTAATACCAAGGCAGGCGATGAAACGCCTGCTCGAGGCCAGTCTGGGCCGCCACAGCCATCCAAGACCCCTGCTGGAGCCACTCTTGCGCCAGGGCCTGCGCAGCGCTGGAGCGGGTGCCCCTTCGTGGTCCCCTGCTCTGCGCTAGCGGTCGTACCCAGTGCGCTGTCGGGCCTGCCGCACGGCCGGCCATGAAGTTGCCCATGCCAGGAGGTGGGAACTGGAACATGCCATGCCATATCTCGGTCGGTGCCACTCCATCCATTCTCTTTACATATTCACGGTTCCCCCGCGGGCAGAGCATTCCTGAGCTCATCCAGCCGACCTCTCCCTTCGACTTAGACTTCCTTGCCCCTCGTTGATCGAATTCCTGTCCCTTGTTCGCAGCAACGCGCTAGGGCAGACTTACAAGCCAGTCGTTGACCGTTTCCGTCGACGCCCAACCACCATTCGCCGCGAACTTCCTTGTCTGTCTCAAAGACATCGACACGGGACGTCGCTGTCTGCATTCACAAAAGACCAGGCCGGCTTGGTCATGCCGTTGGCGGACCAGACAAGGGGACGCGCCGAGTCCATTCCAGGCCGCCAGCCCCCGGAGGGGCATATGGCTAGCGAAATGCCTTATAGAGCCTCGCCCTCCAGCTCCAGCTCCCCTCGACTCGTCGACGACGGAGAAGCCAGCTCTTTCGACTTGGACGTCGAGACCCCTAGTGCAGACACCATTGACAGCAAATCTCAACCATCTCGCCAAGACGACGACGTCGACATGCTATCTCTCCCGCACATCAACTCCAGCAGCAGCGACATTGCTGCCCCTGCCCTGCCCGCCAAGAGCGCCCTGCGAGCCTCGAGACTGCTGGCCTCGCTCGAGCAAAAGCCTGCCTCGGAGGAGCGCCCCATCCTACCCCATGCCGCGCCTCACCAAGTGTACCTTTCCTCCGAGGAGGACGCCTCGTCCTCGGCCGACGACTTTTCCGATTTTGACGACCTCGACTCGGACAGCGAGCAGTCACAGAAGTCTTCAGCATCACGGGCCAGCCACGAGGTCACGGCCCGTGTAGTGACCGTCGTCTTTCACGGCAGACCGTCTATCGTCGAGATGCGACGCAGAGCATCGACCCCCGGCTTGGCCAATGCCCGACGACCTTCCACGACCATCCTGCGCACCGCCACCGAGCCCACCCTCGTCCGCACGCGGTCCATCTCTTCCTCCTCTTCTTCCTCCAGCGCCTTCCACCATCCCCCTCGATCAAGCAGCATGCTGCCCAGCGGATTCGAGAGGAAGCGGCCCACGTTCCTGACCATCGACCCGTTCGCCGCGAGAGCACCCGACCATGACGAGCCGGACTCGGCACGGACACCAAAGACGCCCACGGCCATACTGAAGAGGACCTTGAGCCTGGTCCGAAAGCGAAGCAAGACGTCCCTGAATCAGCCCGACGTCCACCCTCGTGAGAGCCTGTCCATGCACTTGACGCCAATGGCCCAGGTCGGGGAGGAGGCAGAGCCGTATACACCCCGGGAGTGCTCCCCTGTGAACAAGGCGCCCTCGAGCTACCACGACATCATGAGAAATGCGAGAAGAAACGCAACCATGTCAACGCACACAGCTGAGGCGACGTCGCCGGCTTCGCCAAATACCCACATGAGCCGATTTCGAAGCGGGTTGTCCATTAGTCGACCAAGGAGCATCAGGACATGATCATTCCTCACGAGTTTGCTTGTTTGGACACGGCATTCACTTCCCTGGCACGAGCGGCCTGTAATTTTCTCACGGCGGTTTCGGTTTCCGGCGCATCAACGGTACACACACATGGACAACAGGGTCTAAAGGCATCAATGTGGCGTTTTACAGAGTAATGGCAGATATGGTTTGCCGGGGCGTTATACACAGCATCTGTTATGGGAGGTCGCGCATCGCCTCAGGAAAGGCGTTATGGAAGTGCTTCGCCCAGTCATGGCAAGCAGACGGTTAAAGTCAAGTCGGGACAGATTGTTGTAGCAGTCATGATACCAAGAAATCACTTCATTCCCTCGCAGCCTGATGAGTCTCACTGACTGCCCTCTTCCACGTGAATGCCATGAATGCTTGCAAGGATCTCAACAACAAGTGTTGTGCGGGTGTCGCATCCGTGAGACAAGTCATCTCGGTTTGCCGAGCTTCCCAGCAGGGTCCGCTGCGCCCCACTGAGCACAAGCGTCGTGCGCGCGACGCACATGACGCCGAAGACATGGTTGTTGATACTACAAAGACTACTAAAAGCAAAGAAAGGACAGACAATGAAGGCATGGTCGGCACGCCTTTGTCTACGACCTGCTTCACTGTGCGATGCGACGACGGTGTTTGCGACGCCATGTCGCGGGCTCACACAGGCCCTTGCGAGCACCGGGTTGCGCACCCATACGACGGGCGTTGTCCGACTTGAGCGGTGAGTGTGCGTGCGGCGCGGGGATGCGAGATGGGGCGGCTTGTTTTCATGCAGCTTGCCGCCGTTACACGACGTCTGCCGCTTCTGCGTTGCTTTTTCCCAATGTCGATCGCGGGGGGCGTGGCGGCGAGTTGGTTGCGTTGCTGAGCCTCTCCCGTCGGGATCTGCTGCCGTAGATGCGATACAGTACAGGCAAGCAAGCAGTCAGTTTGGTTCCGAGGCATGCAAGGGCAGGCTTGCGAGCACTGCACTCCATCTATCTGATAAAGCACAGGGTAGACAACGCGCCCCTTGCTATTCAGTCAGTCAAGCAGTTGACAGTCTTGGCCAGCGGATAGCAAAATGTGGCGCGTGGCGCATAGCGCGTAGGGGATAGATTAAGCGCAACTTGGGACGAAGACAGGCCCGTGTATCGCTGTCAGGTGAGCCAACGGTAGTGACGCACGGGGGGTCACCACCGCACGTGTTCGTACCTTACCTTGTGGACGGCGGGGATTTTTGTTGCTGGCTTGGAGTGTTTCGAGTGTCTGGGCAACAAGTTGCGTCCGTTGTAAGCAGTAGGGTGAGTGGGTTGGCGAGCTATACTTCTGCCATAGGCACGCCTTACGGTACCTTATAGGGGAGACGAGACCGGCTATGGCATGCCTACCATACCTTACCTGAGAGATCCTGGAAGGCGGACTGGGCACGGCCAAGAGAGCTTCTGATGTTGACTGTGTACTCGTACTGTATAGTACAGTACTGTACTGTACTCGTGCGAGTACGATAATAGGCGTGAGCCAAGAAATACGCATTGGCCACGCGACAGCATGGTTCGGAGCAACCGCGATCCAACACTTGGTTGTTTCTTGCCTCTCTTCAAGACTCCGACCACATCTCCGACAGCCTCTTTTCGCCCATAACCCAGCCACGTGCCATGAGCCCGCACACTCTCCGTCTCTTTCCATTACTCGCAACACGACCAGCAGCTCTGTCCCGCAGCAGCGCAATCTCTCTTTCCACCTACCCTTCCCATCGCAGGGTTCCCGCTGCTACCCCTGCGCGCGACCCGGCTGCACTGTGAACATCCGCCCCCCACTCTCCAGCCTCCCCTGGCCCGTGGCCCTGAACTCGACGCCTGTGGAGATGCGCGCGCTCGCCAGAATATGAAGAGAAAATCGAAGCGGGCATCTCTGGCCGCGAATCGCACGACGCCCGCGCCGGGGCTCCTCGTGGGCCGGCGCGCAATCTCGCTAACCGGCCTTTGTTGCAACGCCGTCGATGATGCGGTGAGGACGTGGTGCCCTGTGCGGGAATTTGGATAGACGGCCAAATCTCTGAGGCGTTCTTGGGGCAACTGGTCGCTGCCTGTCCGTGCTGTCGGAAGCCCTCGTGCTCATGGCCTTCTCGTACCTTATCTTACGTCCTGCCATTAATCTACTCGTAGCCCCTGAGCTAGCGCTTCGTCCGACCCGTCGTCGCGTCGAAAAGTCTCGTCAGCCGCGTCCGTCCATCACCGCCTTGTCCTGGCGTGGAGATCCCAGCAAGCAGACCAGTTCGTGCGGCTCCGCCGGGCCCATCCCAATCGAACGACCATGCCCTGTTTGCTAGCACGGCTCGAGGAAAAAACGGCCGTTGCTTGGCATCTTTCGGCTACTTAGCCGCATGATGGAAAAGGACCATGCAGCTCTATGCGCGCCTCTCCCGCCCGTTTCATTTGCCTGCGTATATAACGGATCTGCCATCCTACGTACTCTGTTTGAAACGGGCGGCGGATCTGGCTGAGCCTCGTTCAATTTACTCGAGAGCAGGCTAACTTGACTTGACAATGCGGCCGTCACGGCGGAGCTCAAGATCTGGCTCGACTCGTCTGCAGAAAGCTGCGTCGCTTAAAGAAAACTTGCTTGCAATACACGTAGGTGCCGTCTTCTCTCTTCTCGTTGGCTTTGAGAAGCGGCGGCAACTAGGACTTGGTCCCTCGGAGGCACCTCAGCACCGCGAGAGGCCCATCAACCCGTGGCGCAATGAAGAGCAAACTGACAACAGGGGTGCACTGCGACATGCCGCCATGAGAAAACTCTCAAGTCCTTTCATCTTCATACATACAAGTACACTACGAAATTCGAACCTCGCCGTATCCCCAGGAGCGATATACTGGCCTCTCTTCCCACACAACACATCCCTCCTCCACACCTCCTCTTCGTCTAATTGTCTGTCACCCACAAAACTCATTTCAACTTCAAGCACAAACAAATCACACAAAGTCCACTCAACCCACAAGGCTAGCATATGCAATGTCGCTTCAAGAGACCAATGCTTCGCAAAACGCATCAGCTGCCATTCAGCGCAGCCTCGACCACGGCAGTATCTGCAGCCTGCTTGGCCCGCAACGTAAGGGGGAATGGGTATTCATCAGGATCCTCCTCGTCGCTGCGTAAATCACGTTAGCAAACGGCTCTTCACCGTACGATCATGGCAATAATCACTTACGGCAGCTTCCAAGCGACGTAGTCTTCCGTGCTCAGGCCTTCCCGGCCTTCCTGCAGGCTGGCGAAGTCTCCCGGTGTCATCATGCCGCTCTTGTCCCTGGGGGAGCCCGGAACCGAGAATGGGCGCGAGATCTTCTGCTCTACTCCGGGAATGAAGTCCTCTTCTTCCTCTTCATCACCGCTAAACGACGATGGGTAGGCTCGCCGCAGCGCCAGCTGGCGAGCCTTGACGTACTCCATGCCCATTCGCTTCCAATCAAGCAGATCACTGAGACGCTCCGTGCGGTTTCGCTGGTTGATGCGTTGACGGCGACTCTTACCGCAAAAGTCGTACATGTGCGACGTCAGTTGGTTTACCGAGTCATCGACTCCCTTGGTCCGCCGATCGACAATGTAGATACCATAGTCGCTCGAGTTCTCGATGAGCTCTTCCATATAGCAGCCAAATCCGGACAGGTTCGTCGTGATGCTGGGGACGCCCATGACGGTGCATTCGGCCGGGGTGTAGCCCCATGGCTCGTAATACGACGGGAAAATACCCATGTGACACCCGCGCACAAAGTCGTCGTAGTCCAAGGGAAGGACAGGGTTGGCCGAGTTGAGGAACTCGGGGTGGAACACGATCTTGACCCGGTCTGTGGGGTGATTGAAGAGCTGGACCCGTCGAATCTGGTTCAGGATCGGGTCTTCGGAGTCGTTGAGCATGTTGTGCGTCACAATGGGCGGGAGGCCGCTGCGCTTCATGGCGAAGAGGCGGCGTCGCAACAGTACGCGGTCCTGCCCAGAGATGAGCTCCTTCTCATCTGGCATCGAGTCACCCTCGTGCCATTTGAGCGACCGCTCAAACAGCCGCCGGCCGATGCTCTGTTCAATGACATGCGTGGTGTCTCGAAGAGACTTGATGACTGCCTGGCCCTTGAGGGCCTCGACCGTGAGCGACGTTGTCTGGGCCGGCATAATAATGAAGGCTACAACCGTCATCTTGCTTCCTGCGTTCTTGAGGCGGTGGTTGAGACGAGCCAGCGACTCGATGAACATGTCCACGCCTTTGTTCCGGAATTCGTAGCGGCCCGCCGTGAACACGTAGAGGGTATTGTCCGGCTCAAAGTCGTAGTGACCGTAGAAGTGCCCGCGCACAAAGTCGTGAATCTTCTCCTTGGCCTGCTGGTGCAGGTTCTGGAACTCGTGGACGGCAGAAAACTTGGTGACGTTGAGACCGTTGGGAAGCACGCCGTCAGGCTTGCGCTTGAGCAGGTGCTCGGACTCGAACGCCGTGATATGGGAGACGGTCGTAAAGACGTCACATGAATGGGCCGCGGCGCGCTCGATGCAGTACCGATGGTAGATTCCGCGCTTCCCAGCTTCGGCGTCGACGTCAAAGTACTGCAAGTTGTTGTAAAAGTCGACGGAACCGGCACAGAGATATCGTCCCAGAAGAGTGGCATGTGTCGTGAAAATGGTCGTCACATCGATGCGTCTCTTCTTGGTCAGGGGTAGGCCTACACCGGCGAGCCACTCGTGGAAATGCGCAATAACAGCCCTCTTCTTCTCATGGCACACAAACTGCGTTTCTGTCAGCGATCAATCAAGAGCAAGCGCAGGGTCAAGCCTACCTCTCCCAAGAACCAAGCAACCAAGTACCCAAACACAATGGCCTCGTTGGTCTCATCGTCGCCGGGCGGGGAGGGGATGCCAGAAACATTCCACAAGTCGGCCTTCCACTCGTCCATGTAGCCGTAGGCCGTCTTGGTGTCGATGAGGAGGACTCTCGGTGCCCCCTCAATCAGCCACCGACCGTAAAGCATACCGATGCCGCGTTCCTTCATGGACTGCATGGTAGCCGCAAGATGCGGGTTGGTGGGCTCCATCTCTTCCACCTCGACAGCAGCCTAGAGTCGTCAGCACATGAAGGGCACCATTGAGGCCCGTCGGGGCCGAAAGGGGCGCGTACCGAATGATGGTTCAGAGGACCAATGAGGGTGTATCGATCGCCATATTCGGCCGTGGTCACCGGAGCCTTGGACTTGAGGACAGAGTAGATGCCGCCGACTGAGAATGACGTTGGTGAGCAAAATGGCGCTGCAATTGAACGGACACTGGTACTGGTACTCACCTCGATGGGCTACTTCGGTGGCAATCTCAAAGAGGAGGTGATTTTTGACATCGCGAGCCGGCGTAGGCTCGCCGTCGGAAGCCATGGCGTCGTTGTCTGAAAGTTGAGGCGATGAAGGGAGTACGCGGCAAGGTGTAGGTAGACAAGGACGGGTCCAGACAGCGACCGGCCAAAAGGTGTCGAGTTCTCGCAATCGAGAGGCTGGAAGCTGCAGGAACGAGTCTGTACAAGCTGACGGGGTGGTTCACAAGGGCGATTGGAGGTGTGCGAGAAGCAGGAAACAGTTGGCGTGGTAGTGAGTAGAGAATTCCGCAAGTGGTCGCACCGTCTGGTGATCGGCGAGGCTGCGTCAGAGCTTGGTCGAGCTACCGCCTGGGGTGGGGACCCAATTCCCTCTGGCGCGGACTTGTGGAGGCACAGACAAGGAGCCGAGCTTGCACGCTACTGTGGCAGACGAGGTTCGAAAGCGAGCCGTGAGGGCGCAAGACTTGTCGTGAGGGGTGGCCAGAGGGGAAAGAGGTCGGTCTCGCCGAGAAAGACAGAGGACGATGAAGTGGCCTGCTCTGACCTCGTGACCAACGATCAGCTACCTTAGGCTGGGGAGGAGGCAAGTGACCTCGCGGAACAGTGGGCACAGCGCAGGCAAACTACTGGAGAAATTTGGAGGTTGGCGAGGGTGGGTCTGGGGATGGCCAGATGGCGGCGACGTTGCCCTCTCAGTGGGCGGCTACCACTCCACTATCAGTCAACTATGTCCACCGAGCTGAGGTCTGGACGGCAAAGGCACGATGAACGGGCGACCTGCGACGGCGACGTTTCGTGGTTTCGACATTGACCGCCGCAGCACCGCCGGGGCCGCCGAGTCAGTTCTTTCTTATATTACGAGTTCAGAGCATTGGATAGATGACACGGCCTTGCGCTGCAGATTTGCCAATGTCGCAGGCCACAAGAAATCTTGAGCGCGCCGTGGGCCAGCACCGAGGTTTGGGCAGGCAAGGCAATGGATGCGATGATGGTATTGGCAGTGAGAAACAAGGTCCTTAAGGTACTGTGAAAGCATCAAGCATGCATGGATTCCTTGCGCGGACGGCTTGCAGCGGCGGGATGACGACATGATGCGGGGATACGACACCTGCATCCAACCTGGCCTGGGCCGACAACGCCGCCCCGTTCCTCGCCACGGATGGACCCGACCTGGGCGACGACTTACTCACGATGTGCCAGAACCGAAGCACCAGCTCTGGCAGCTGCGCGGGGACAGCGCCGCCTCAGTCTGGGAACATGCAAAGGGGCGATACTGCGCGGAGTCAGAGGCCAATGGCTTGCAATGCCCTGTCGAGGGTTCTGCTGTCAATCCGATGTCGCAGCGAAGCTGTGCATGGCTTTCCTCCCCCTCCCTCCCAAGCCTCTCGACAAAGCAAGTCCAGGGATCAACGAGCCCCGCCGGTGGTGCTGCAGCCCCCACCTCCTCCGTCTGGAGGAGCGGCGACCATCCGGATGACCGTTGCTTGAAAGTCTTGAGAGCATAAGCATTTCAGCGTGACTGCGCCGCCAACTTGTGCTTTTGTTCGATGGCCACAACTGAGTTCTTCCAGCCTGTGGTCGCTAGGAATAGTACCTTGGTACTCGATTTGCGACAAAATCACCACACACTCCCTACCTTATCCTTTCCCAATACCACTGAACACTACATAGTCGCATCTTGTAACCGACTCATGTTATGAATATAATTGTATCCGAGTACAATGATCAGCTGCTGAGTGCTCAATTTTGTCATCACTTGGTCCCTGTGCCCAGCCTCGTGGCCGGTTCAGTCCAATTGGTCGCCAGTTAAGCCACCTCTGCCCCTCTGTGGGGCCATCAACCACGAGGCTGACACTCTCTCCCAAAATTTTCTGGAGCTCCATCGCAGCCCACCTCAGTCTGTGCCAGACACTCGAGATACCCAGTCGCCAGCCACGTGCTTCTGCGATTCTTGGCCAGTGCCGCATTGACAGGCAGTTGAATCCCTCGCCTCTCTCGGCCTTTACGAGGCAGCCTTCAAAGGATGGACTCTTCTTCAAGCCAGGTGAAGGTCATCTTCACCACCAACGAGCCGGATCTGCAACTCCCCGAGTCCAAGCAGCAGCTGCTCGTCCCTGCAGGTCAGTCATCCCTTCCCTTTGCCTGACACAACCAACGGAAAGCGTGTTCGTAGAGCTGACAGTTCCAAAGACATCAAGCGCTATGGCCTCTCGCGGATTCTCAACTCCGAGTCCATGCTCGACACCTCGTCGCCAGTCCCGCTAGACTTTCTCGCCAACGGCACCTTCCTGCGAACAAGCATTGAGGAGCACCTCAAGGAGAATGGCTTGTCCTCTGAAACAACATTGACACTGCAATACGTCCGCAGTCTGCTTCCGCCTGTCTACGAAGCAAGCTTTCAGCACGACGATTGGGTCAGCAGTGTCGACGTCCTCTCGTCCACCTCCGCAGCCGCAAAGGTCGCTGATGGCGCCAGCTTCAACGACAGAGTCGCCAGTGCATCTTACGATGGCCTCGTTAGGATATGGAATCCTTCTGGTGAGGCGGTGGCCACCTCATCAGCTGGCCGGGCGGGTGGCCATACCCAGCGCATCAATGCCGTTCGCTGGTTATCGCCGACAAAGCTTGCGTCGGCTGGGCTCGATAGGAAGGTCGTTGTGTGGGATTACAAAGAGTCGGAAGACGGCTTCTCGGGCTCTCTGAAGCCCAGTATGGAGCTCTGGGGCCACGAGAAGAACATCAACAGCATCGAGGTGAATGGCCTCAAGAAGCGAATCCTCACAGCCTCCTCTGATGGTCGCGTCGGCTTATGGACATCCTCTAAGAGGGTGGCGCCTCAGGCCGAACCCGATAGCCTCCCTTCTGCGCACAACACCAAGCGAGCCAAACTGTCGGCGGCGGCTGGGTCCACCGCTCAGCGGGGCCCTCTGGCCATGATGCCGATGCACAGCGATGCCGTCACGGCCGCAATTTTCCACCCTAACGACGCTACCATTGCGTACTCGGCGTCGCAAGACCACACGGTCAGAACGATCGACCTGACCACACAAAGAGAGGTGTCAAGGTTGACGACCATGCACCCGATTCTATGCGCGGCAGCACTCCCAACCAACTCGCTGGTGGCGGCGGGTTCGTCTGCGAGGCACATCACTCTTTTGGATCCTCGTGAGTCTGCGGCATCAACTGCGGCCATGACACTCCGCGGCCACGTCAACATGGTCGTGTCCCTGTCCGCCGCGCCAGACAACGACTATTCGTTGGTTTCCGGCTCACACGACAGCACATGCCGCGTTTGGGATCTTCGTAGCGTGCGGCCTGGCTCGTCGGAGGAAGGCGGCGGCCGTGTGAGCGAACCGGCTTACACGATTGGACGCGAGTGGCTCGCGGGGAAGAAGCTTCCGCCGGCTGGAGATGGAGCCAAGGTGTTCAGTGTAGTGTGGGATAAGACATGGGGCATTGTGAGCGCAGGAGAGGACAAGAAGGTTCAGATCAACCGAGGAAGAGGTCTGCTTGCTTGATAGATGATGTAGATCTGGAATATATATGGAGTCAAACATATATGAAGGAGTTCAGGGTATATCCCTTCTAGATTTCTACTTTGGTGGTTCCAAATTCTCGCAATCCTTGACCAAGTGCCGAAATCTGCCGCTTGCTAGTTTAGGATGCAGATGATGAAAGAGCTCCGCCTTGAGCCTGGCCTTGCCGTACGGCAGCTTTTCGGCTGTGATGGCATCCAAAATATACGACACGACAGTGTTTATCTGCAGCGGCGGATCGCGCAGTAGCTCAGCGATGGACTCGGGCGCGAGGTCCTCGTTGGTATGCCACATGTAGTATGCACGAAGAGCCGCCGGCGACACGGAGACGGGCATCTGCTTGGCGGCGCGATACTCTTTCATACTGAGCTCGGCAGCGGTGACGCGAGCATCTCGGGGCCTTTCTGCAATGCGTGGAACTTTGACAGCTTTTTGAGAGGCTGCAATGCCTTTGACGGGTATATGTGTGAGTACGGCTGTGGACGATGCCGTCTCGACCTCTGTTGAGGCTGATTCACCAGGATCCTGGCCAGATCTCGAGTCTGTCTTTGACTTCGGGACGGGGATCGGCAGACCGAGCTCCGCATGATGAGGCCGCGGAGGCACCGGCTCGAGCTGCTCACGCTTTGCTTCCAAAACATGATACAGTTGGATGCCAGCGTATGCATCAGAGGCTGAATCTGTATTGATGTTAGCTGAACTCTTGTCAGAGGTTGGGCTCAATATATACACTGCAATTGCCGGGCATTCAATGGCCGCATCCAGTTGCTCGACCGCACAGAGTCCCCTTTATACAGCGGCAGCCGCAGAAGCTCTTCGACCTGCGTGGACAAAGCCACGGGAACCTTGTTGATGAGTCCGGGCGTACCAGCCGCCGCAAACTTAACCTGCTTGTACAAGTGGCTGAGCTCAAAAATGCCGCGGACCTTGACATCGAGGTACTTGCTCAGCCGCGTGCAGTCCCCTTGGACGTGCACGCCAACCTTGCTTACGGCGGAGTCCCCCATGATGCTGCGGAACGTGGGTGCGACGAGGTCGTCGCTCTTGGCGAACATGGCGACGTGGAAGAGGCCGATGCGGCCAGGGCTGGCGATCTGGATGAGAGAAACATTCTCGCGGACGCCGGAGCTGCGGCTCGCGTAGGGCAGCCACTCGAGGTCGAGGCCGAGGACAGGCTCACCAAGAAAATGCTGCTTGCAGATGTTTTCCATGGTGTGCTTGCTCGTGCAGTAGTGGACCTTGACTCTCTCGATGGCGCCGGCAGCGGTGGCTCGCTGGTACATCGTGTGAGACCAGAAGGAGTTGGCAGCGCCCGTGGCGGCGGCCCTGGCGGCCAGGAAGAGGTCGGCTGAGATGTTGAAGCTCAGCGTCGTTCGGGGTGGATCAACGGGTTCAGCTTCTTTGCTCTGCTTCGTATCTGGTTTCCCCTCCTCGCCATTGACTTCGATCCTGTCATTGTCGCCAGTCATGAGTTCAGGCATGTCCATTGGGGGGTTTCCCAGCACAGCAGCATCCGCAAGCAACAAAGCAGCCTGCGCTTCCAAAATGGATTGTCCATTGAGCAACTGCGTCTCGCTCGTACTAACTTCATGGGCCGCATTTGCCTCCTGTAGCCGTTCACCGGTGTTGCTAATACCGCGGGACGGACCATGAATGAATCGAGCCACATCAAGTTGAGGATAAAGGGCCCTGGGCCTGGGCTTCAGCTCAGGACTCGGGGAGAACCGAAGGCCCAGACTCGGGTTCCATAAGGAGCTCGCTGTGTTCGAAGCCATAGTTCGTCTCATGACCTTCAGCAAACGTATTGCGCCAGAGCTGGCACGTAATGAACCAAGAGGGCGTCGTCCAAGACGCCGTTCACGGCGCAGCGGCTTCAAGGGCGTACGAGTAAGTGCGAGGACATTGCCAGCAATGCGTGGGCCTCTCTTGTATGTCATAGATGGTGGTTTGTGTGCCCGCGGAGATCCATGACCGCGACCAATGATCAAGACGCGGTGATACGCTGCGGGCTGCGTGCACAGGCAGCCGTTGGGGGCCGGAGACTTTGGACCGATTCGCGACAGCGGCTACAGCGCATCACCACAGTTGGCGGGCGCTAACAGAATGGTGAGCAATTGCGGGTAGAGTGCTTAGTCATTCGCGCGTGGGCACGTGGAGCCGTGCAAGAGGAACTAAGCCCAGAAGGACCACTCGCAGCACCGACCCTGGCCGCCATTCATGAGAAGATCCTGGGACGAACTCACTTGACGACTTGACGAGCAAGAATTGCTAGACAGCCCGCGACTGCCTCTGCAATTCGTGTCATTGTGAGCGGCGATAATACCTACCGCATCAACGGATCAAAGCCTTTCGCCATGGCGTCACAATTGCTGCCTCTCGGTCAGTCTCTGCGTCCCCTCGTCAACCTTGCCTGCGGCCTCTGACAGCCAGCCAGAACTCATCGACAAGTGCGTCGGCTCACGGATATGGGTCATTATGAAGGGCGAGAAAGGTGGGGTCTACCTGAGCTTACAGCAGGGCCGGCGTGCTGACGGTATGCGCAGAATTCAGCGGCACTCTCGTCGGGTTTGATGACTACGTCAGTGAGTACAGCCTCCGTCCTAGATCTTCGTCACAGAGTGAACTCGTCTGACTCACCTCGACAGACATGGTACTGGAAGATGTGACGGAACAGTAAGTACATGCATGCGCATTCGTCTGAGGCGGATGGTATTGACGAGCACTGCCAGTGACTACAGCGGCAACCACACAAAGCTCTCCAAGATTCTGCTCAACGGAAACAATATCTGCATGGTATGTTGATCGCTGGTTTCCACAATGTTTCGGGGTTGCTTATTCAAGTCACAGTTGATTCCCGGTGGTGAAGGACCAGGCGAGGTTGCAGCTTGAAATGATGAAAGCTCTTGCATGGGTCAGACGATAGGGGAGCCGAGAGTTGCCAGATCCGCCTCTGAAGCAGCCTGAGGCGGAGCATGAGGGCCAGAGCTCTAGGCATCAAGTAATGCACAGAAGCATCATGCCTTTGCGACTTTACAGAAATCACCACGTAAAAGGCGGTGCAAATTGGATCCCGATGAGCAGATCAAGCACGTCAAATTTGGAAGAGACAAAGTTTCGCGAAGCCATCTACCCGTTCCTGCCAGCAGTTCCATGCTGTGACATAGCCCCCAAAACAAGCCTTTTCAATGATTTGGTATCCATAACGCCAATCGCCCGTTGCACCCATTTTATCTTGTGAGCTAATGGCCGTTGGTCTGCATGTTGCCCTGCTCTCCCACGTTGGTGATGCGACGCAGCTCCCATTCACGAGTGAACTCCTGGTGAAGCGACTCGAGCTGGTTGATAAGCTTCTCGCACACCGCGCAGAACACCTCGCGCGGCGTCTTGCTACCGTCGGTCTGGAGTCGGATAAATAGGTTGGGGACGTTAGGATGGGCGACTTGAGATACATGGTTAATGGCGCCCGCGGCAGACGGGGACGACGCGTAGACTCACGCTTGTAGCCAGCCATGTAGACGTTGGGGTGCAGCTTCAAGTGTTCGGAAAGCAGATTGCCGAGTGTGTGGTCCTCCTTGTTAAGGATGAAATCTGACGTGTTGGACATGCCTGCACAGCGAAATTAGAACGAGCCTGCCGTGACCTTGCGATCGAGCCTGAGGGCCTGAGGCGACTCACCAGAGTAAACCTTCTCTTCAATCTTCTTCTCGCCCTCGCCGAGCAGGAAAAGCTCGAAGCTAGGCCAACAGTTAGCGAATCGCGTTCTGGCCAACAGGTGCCGCAGACCAAGCGAATTACGCGGTGTCCTGCAGGTTGTAATGCTTGGTGTTGCAGCCCGTCATGATGAGCAAGCGCAGGCGAAACATAAGGGTTGGCAGAACTCGGGGATTCATGGACAGGTTGTGAGCCCACGCGCTCGACTGGACGAGGGAAAAGGAGCGAGCTGTTGTTAGGCAGGAGCAGTGTTGTGCTCTGAGTCGGGGGGCGGTTGCCGTATCTCCAAACGTGAACTGAGGAGAAAAACAGACTTCAACTCGATACTAGCAGCAGCACAACGTGCTAGCAGCCCGGCTAGGGAGTTCGCGACTTGCGGTGCAGCAGCTCAAGTGAACAGCAGTGATTGCTGTCAGGCGCTAGCCCCGATGCTGTAGCCGGCACTTGCATGGCCGGGACCGCACTGCACCGTCTTGATAGCATGTGACTGGTGAGGCATAGGCTCCAACATCTTCCGTACTAAGAGCTAAGAGGTGTCGTGGCCTCCTGGGTCCCGGACTCGGCCATTGATGCCGATGTTCCTTTCCCAAACCCATTGGGTGGGCCTTGGGTCAGGTAGGCTCGGACAGTTTCGGCGCAGGGCGTTCGAAATGCAGGGCGAAGTGCAGAGTTACGGAGCAACCAAGGTAACTTACCGGTCCGGGGCGTTCATCTTCTTATATATGTGGCAATAGCAAATACAATATCTGGTTTTTCGTCGTCAGCTAAAGGATCTGCTCATCCCGGCCATAAATGACACTCACCGTAACTTTGCAGTACAGTACTCAAACAAAACCCAAGTCAGCAGCCAGGTGAGTCTCGGTCAATCCAAAAATGGCAGTTTGGCTTGGCCTGGTGCCGAGCAGAGGCAGAATGTCGACAGGTAGATCAACTTGAAGCGTGGGACTAGTCGGTTCAGTGAGAGACGACGCCGCGACAATGACCTGGGCGCAAGCGGCTAATCTTCGGGTAAAGTTGGCATCAAACCTCCGCCCCAAAATGGGCCTGCTGAATCGCGTTCGTTCATCCCTTTCATTGCTTACTTGGACGCCGTGGAAAGCTCAGTCTCGAAGAGCATGTAATTGCGCGATTCATGCCGCGACTTCCGCCATGGCTTTTTCGGCAAGCCAAACAGCACTCCCCTAATCTTGCAGCTCTCCTGCCCGCGTGCAGGGACCTGCAGTCTGCCCGACATGAGCTACGCTGGATCACGGAGCACGTCGCCGAGACAGCGCGAACTCATGACAGCGTGCAAGTGGCAAATTTGTGCCGCCAACGTGGTCGAGGCGTACCGTTGCAGTACATTCTCGGAACGCAGCCATTCGGCCATCTAGAGCTCAAGTGCAAGCCTGGTGTTCTAATCCCGAGGCCGGAGACGGAGGCTTATACAGGCCACCTCGTAGACCTTATCAAAACGGGGGGGCTCTTGGATAAAAACGCTGGACGTGGCAACCACGGGCTGAACATTGTCGACTTTTGCACAGGGACCGCATGCATTCCGTTGCTTCTGTTTTCTTCACTTCAGCAATCAATCAGCCAATTGAATGTGCTTGGAGTTGACGTCGCCAATGAAGCTGTCGAACTCGCCCGGCGAAACATCGACTACAATTTGAAGCTGGGCCACATTCACAAACCAAACGTTGACCAGAGCTTGCACATCTCTGCAGGGGACGTCTTCAATGATGGCGACATTGAAGCGCTCGCGGGAAGGCACTGGGACATCCTCGTCTCGAATCCTCCGTACATCTCCAAGCAGGCATGGGACTACGGGCACGGGCAGGTGGGATATTCTGTTCGAAAGTATGAGCCACGACTAGCCCTCGTACCAGATGAGCAGCTTCCTGTGCCAGCAGGATGGAGGCATGCAGATGTCTTCTACTCGAGACTCTTGGACATTGTCGCAATACTACAGCCGAGAGTAGTACTACTGGAGCTATCCGATGAAGCCCAAGCGCGGCGGGTTCTTGCATGCTATTCACACCGTGCGGGCGCAGATGGATCGGCTGTTGAGTTATGGAGAGACTGGCCTGATCTGACTCCAGAGGATGGGGAAGCTGGCCAGCTCGACATCCTGACACCAACCGGTCAAAGCTGGACTGTTCCTGTAAAGGGCAGGGGCCAGATTCGATGTATATTTATACATAGGAGAAGGACATGACAAGGAAAACGCCGGGAACTCTCACTGTGTTATGGTGCTAGGCTTTCTTACCGTGCAGTACCTCGTTCACTATGGAGTAGTGGGAGTATGAAAGTGACGGCTTCCATGACCTCCACGGCAAGCCTCCTCCTGTCAATTTTGTCTCTGCATGTTCAGTGACCATGATTTATTGTCAATATTGAAAGCAGCGTCAGACTTTCAAGATTTTCGATTGAAAATAGGAAATTTCTCCCTTTAAATCAAAGGAGCAGTATCAAAAGCGTAATAGGCTTCGTTGCATTGTGAAGGTGCTTGACTCTTAGTGGCGAAAGTAAAAAAAAAGTCCATGACACCTACCCTACACTGCCGCCCGCAGCCAGCGCACGTGACGCCACCTAATTTCAAGCTAGAGGGTGGACTCATCGTCAGAAGCTTCTCTGGTTGCAGTAACATCATCTTCCACGTAGCGTTGAGAGTCCAAGTCCCCATTGCAGTTGGATGTTTCTTTCTCAAACGGCCGCATATTGAGCCCTTGAGCGCCGGATCGCGCTGCTCATGAGATAAGGCGGCGACGTCCCAAACTCCCCTCACCAAATCCGGTGGTTCCGCATCTTGCGACAGCTCCGACAACCATGTCGAGACTTCTTCGGCAATCGAGCCAGCTCGCGCGGCTAGCACGGCTGTCGCAACAGTCGAGTTTCCAGCGGAGTCTGCGACTACCTATCTTGTCCCGATCGGTTGCGGCAACACTTCACCCGACCCCGTACGGCATCCGACCGAGATTCTACTCCTCGAAGCCGCAACCGGAGGAAGATTCACAATCGTCGAAAGACTCCAAAAACGAAAAAACAAAGAACCAAAATGATCTCGAGAATAAGCCCACGGAGGACAGCAAGTCCGAAGCGCCGAAACCTTCGATGCCTCCCCTGCCCGAGGGCTGGATTCGTTTGACCAAGGAAGAAATATCTCAGCTGGAAGCTTTTAAGAACGTCCTGCCAGAGGGCCAGAGGCAAACATTGCGAGACATTCTCAAGGGCCTGCAACAGACCGGCGCACCCGGGGAAGTTCGGGACTTGCTCCAGAAGATGCGCCAAGGCCCCGGCCACCTGTCTATCTTGGATAAGGGAAAGCTCATGCGATGTGTTTTCATCATGGCCGAGAGGTTAGCCGAGTGGGAGGTTCAGCAGCAACAGCAGGGTAACCGCATGTTCGACCAAAACAATCCGGACCAGCACGACAAGAAATCGGGCGAGGATTCCACGAGCGGCGACGGTAGCCAGGCTCATAAGAGATCGGATGAGACCAAGTCACATCAGCAGGGGCCTGGGCAGCAAGGACCCAAGAAGAGGAATGGCTGGGCAGATGCTCTTCAGACTGGCCTTGTCCTGGGTATCACTCTCTGGGCGGCCGAGTCACTCAGCAAGCCTTTTTCCGAGAAGGAAATTACCTGGCAGGAGATGCGCAAGGCTTTCTTGGACAAGGGTATGGTCCAGAAGCTAGTGGTAATAAACGGCTCTCAAGTCAGAGTGGAACTACATCCGGATGCTTCACAAGCGACTTCTGAGTCTGGAGCCAACGGCAAGAGGACGTATGTCTTCTCCATTGGTTCCGTCGAGTCGTTTGAGAAGAAGCTGGAAGAGGCACAGGACCAGCTTGGAATTCCCCAATCTGAGAGGATACCCGTCAGTTACGAGGCTGGTGGCAGCACTGTTGGCAACCTGCTCCTGGCCTTTGGACCCACGCTCTTGTTCATCGGTCTAATACTCTGGACCCAGCGGTCGATGGGCGGACGGGCTGGAGGCGGAGGCATGTTCAACTTTGGCAAGAGCAAGGCCAAGAAGTTCAATGCCGAGAGCGCAGTCAAAGTCAAGTTCTCTGACGTTGCTGGTCTGGAGGAGGCGAAGACGGAGATTATGGAATTTGTCAGCTTCTTGAAGCAACCCGAGAAGTTTGAGAAGCTTGGTGCTAAGATTCCCCGTGGCGCCATTCTCGCCGGGCCGCCGGGAACAGGCAAGACGCTTCTTGCCAAGGCAACAGCTGGAGAGTCGGGTGTGCCATTCTACAGTGTCAGTGGCTCCGAGTTTGTGGAAATGTTTGTCGGTGTCGGACCGTCCCGAGTCCGTGATTTGTTTGCCGAAGGTCGCAAGAATGCGCCGTGCATCATCTTTATCGACGAAATCGACGCCATCGGTAGGGCAAGACAGGACAGTGGCCGTGGATTCGGCGGCAACGACGAGCGAGAGGCCACGCTCAACCAGATCCTCACGGAGATGGACGGCTTCAACACTCGGGAGCAGGTTGTCGTCTTGGCCGGCACCAACCGTGCTGATGTTCTGGACAAGGCGTTGATGCGACCAGGACGTTTTGACAGGCACATCTACATCGACCGCCCAACCATGAGCGGACGACAAGAAATCTTCAAGGTGTATCTGAAGAAGATTGTCACCAAGGAGGATGTGGACCACCTGGTCGGCCGACTTGCTACGCTGACTCCTGGATTTTCTGGCGCCGACATCTCCAACGTCGTGAACGAGGCTGCCCTCATTGGTACGTGAATTGTTCCCTCAGATTTTTGGAACTTACAAATATATTGACGCGCACATCAGCTGCCAGAGGAAACGCCGAGGATGTCAAAATGGAGCATTTTGAGCGAGCAATCGAGCGCGTCATTGGTGGCTTGGAACGCAAGTCGTTGGTGTTGAAGCCAGAGGAGAAGAAAACGGTGGCGTACCACGAAGCTGGTCACGCCATCTGCGGCTGGTTCCTTCGACATGCAGACCCGTTGCTGAAGGTGTCCATCATCCCTCGCGGACAAGGTGCCCTGGGATACGCCCAGTACCTGCCGCAGGACGCGTACCTGATGAACACGAACCAGCTGATGGACCGTATGGCTATGACGATGGGTGGACGCGTGTCTGAGGAACTTCACTTCCCTACCGTCACGACAGGTGCCAGCGATGACTTCAAGAAGGTGTCGCAGATGGCGCGCAACATGGTGACTCAGTGGGGCATGTCGGACAAGGTCGGACCTGTGCACTTCGAGAACGACCCGAACCGGATGCAGAAGCCTTTTGCGGAATCAACGGCGCAGCAAATCGACCAGGAGGTTCACCGAATTGTCGAGGAGGCGTACGCAAAGTGCAAGGAGCTTCTGATGGAGAAGAAGAAGGAGGTGGGCCTGGTCGCAGAGGAGCTGCTTAAGAAGGAGGCCTTGGTACGTGACGACATGGTGCGAATCCTGGGCAAGCGACCATTCGACGACAACGAGGACTTTGAGAGGTACTTTGGAGGCGGCAAGGAGGAGAGCGCTCCGCCACCTTTCCCGTCCGACACGACCCCGCCAAATGACGCACCGGCTCCGGCACCGGCATTCAAGCAGCTGCCCGGTGGAAAAGCGGACGAACTGAGGTGAGGGATGGCGTGGCTGCTCGATGGATTACACAGGTGCCAGCTCGGCGGTTTTGTGGGCAGTTAGCGATCTGACTGCCAGGAAGTTCCAAGGCCTGTGGGTGGGTGGCCTGGTGAGGCCCGAGAACGCGACTACAGTCTGCGTTGGGCGGCAAGGCGACGGCAACACATGCGTGTGCTCTCAACTCTACCGAATAACAGGGCCTTGTCCCCGTATATTCAGCATCACCTCTCCGAAGGAGGAGGGGTCACGAGGAGGAAACATTCCAATGTAACATGTACTTTAAGGCTAGAACTGTAGACTTGCCTATACAGGCGGCACATTGAACGGGGAAGGAAGATAGCGAACGGAGTTTTCTTGGGTCAAAGAAGACGTCGTAGTTCTGATGATGAATGCCGATGCATGTCTCCCTTGTGCTTTCTGACCTGCTAACTGCTAAGCTGCGACGACAGTCTCGTGATGCCGCGTGACGCCTCTGCCGCTGAAATGCTTCGGGATAAAGCGTCGCAAGCGGCAGAAGTAAACTATCAAGTTGCATTTTATCTAAACTCTGCCGAGATTGTTCGGACGCAGAATGAGAGACGGGTTGCAGTACGGTGTTTAGTGTTGATGAGAGAAACATCCATACGGCCATGTGATTGGCCGAGAAAGTTCCTGATCGGCTATCGGTCAAAGAGAAGGCGATGAAGAATGATTTGAGACTGTGTGGCAATGCATAGACTCTTTGCGGTGTTTGCCTAAAGATTCAAAGGATGGATTGCAGCACAATGCCCTCGTTGAATCATTTGGCACCTTTTGTTCCGACGCTCAACACGTTACCGCCCGAAGACGTGCTGGATCGGACTGATGTCATGACATTAGACGCGCTGCCATGGTGCACATGTTTGCTCCACATTGGCGCGCTGAAGCTTGTACGATGTCTCCATCAGGTACCTAAGCTGGGGCCAAGCGGTGCTGAGGTACCCAGTCGGTTCGGCCAAAACTAGCGAGACGGTGCGTGAGTAGTGCGCCGCCTGGATGGGAACGACGGGCCTGACGTTACTAGAACTAATGCACCGATGGGAACTCCAACTCGCTCTGTCTGATCGACATGTTGCATCTCGCATCTCGTCTGTGTCTGTCGGCCGCACTGCTCAGAGAGTGCCGGATGATGGGACATTTTCGCTGACATTGACGATACCGTTTGCTTGGAGCACCCGCCCGCCATACTGTTCGACACGACTTGCAGCACGATAGCCTCATGGAGGGACTGTGTTGAGACTATTCCTTCTTTCCTCTTCAGCACCCAATGTCACAGAAGCTCGTGTGACGGATCGGGAACAATGGGACGCAGCGACAGACGTTTGGACGGTGTCGCCCAGCCCAGGGCTCGAGAGTCTCGCAAGCCGGCGCATGGACAGCCACCCACGCAGACGCCATGGTGGAGGATTCGTCTCTTCCGCGGCATGATCAACGATGTCCGCCGGCGAGCGCCATTCTACGGCAGCGACTGGCTGGATGCGTGGGACTACCGAGTTGTGCCGGCCACGGTGTACATGTATTTTGCAAAGTGAGTTTCCCAGCTACGCTCTTAAGACGTCTTCGTCGAAGCCAGGGACTGACTCAGAGTGCAGCATTCTCCCCGCGCTGGCCTTTTCTCTCGACATGTTTCAGAAGACGGGGTCCAACTACGGCGTCAACGAAGTCTTGCTGGCGTCTGTCCTTGGTTCCGGCGTCTTTTCGCTCTTTGCAGCGCAACCGCTCGTCATTGTTGGCGTGACTGGTACGTTTCACTCCAAAGGCTGGCCATGGCAGTACTGACGGCTTCAAAGGTCCAATAACCGTCTTCAACTAGTTTGTGCAGCCCGGCTCCAGCGACGCTTCTTGGCATACTGACCGACCTCGCCAGTACCGTGTATGATATCATGAAGGGAACCGGGGTCAACTACATTGGCTTCATGGCCTGGATCGGCATGTACGTCACAGGATAGGTCCCCCGCCTCCAATCTAGCTAAAGCGTGTATCCTAGATGGTCTCTGATCCTGCACTGGATTCTCGCCGTCACAAACTCGTGCAACTGGCTGCGCTGGGTCACGCGGTTCCCTTGCGATATCTTCGGCTTCTACGTCGCCTTCATCTACCTGCAAAAGGGCATCCAGGTGCTCGAGCGCCTCGGCAGCGAGAGAGCCTTCTACCTGTCCCTCGTCGCCGCTCTGCTAGTCTTCATGGCCGCCTACGTGTGCGGTCAGCTGGGCGCCAGCAGTCTCTTCTGGCACCCGGTGCGCGTCTTCCTCAAGGACTACGGCACGCCGCTGACACTCGTCTTCTTCACGGGCTTTGTTCACTTTGGGCGCATGCAGGAGGTGCAGCTGGAGAGGCTGCCGACGGGCGCTGCGTTTGTGCCGACGAGTGGGAGGGATTGGCTCGTTAGCTTTTGGGAGTTGAGTGTTGGTGAGACCTTTACGGCGCTGCCGTTTGCTGTCCTGCTCACCATTCTCTTCTGGTTTGACCACAACGGTGTGCAGTACCCCCTTGTCCCGTGAAGCGACGTCTGAGACTGACGTCCATAGTATCATCTTTGATCGCCCAGGGAAACGAGTTTCCACTTCGCAAGCCGGCCGGCTTCCACTGGGATTTGTTCCTCCTCGGCATTACCACTGGCGTAGCCGGCATCCTTGGCCTGCCGTTCCCCAACGGCCTCATCCCACAGGCCCCATTCCACACCGAGTCTCTTTGCGTCACAAAGCCTGTCAAGGAGCTTGACGAAAGGGGAGAGGATAAAGGCGGATACACTTTTGAGGCAACCCATGTCGTCGAGCAGCGCGTATCAAACTTGGCCCAGGGCCTTCTGACACTCGGCACCATGACAGGTCCCCTTCTTGTTGTCTTGCACCTCATTCCCCAGGCTGTTCTTGCCGGTCTCTTCTTCGTCATGGGCGTGCAAGCGCTCGAGGCCAATGGCATCACCGCCAAACTCGTCTTCCTCTGTCGCGACAAGGGCCTCACGCCGGCGAGCCACCCCCTCCTGGCTGTCAACCGCCGCTCCGCCGTGTGGCTTTTCGTGGTTGTCGAGCTCTTCGGCTTTGGCGCCACCTTTGCCATTACGCAAACCGTTGCCGCCGTCGGCTTCCCCGTCTTCATCCTTGCGTTGATTCCCATCCGAGCCCTGCTGCTGCCGCACATCTTCCGCCCCGAGGAGCTTGCGCTGCTCGATGGCCCGACGGCCTCTGCCTTCACCATGGAGGGAATTGGCGGCGCCTGGGGCGGCCGAGAGGAGAACAGCAGTGGCGATGACACGGCCGTGTCGAGCCGCCTGCCGTCACTGGAGCGGCGGGAGTCTCTGCGCCAGAGGGAGCACAGAGATAGCGTCTTCGCGAGCGCGGGCAGTCCGCGAAAGAGTCAGGAGGACTTGGCGGAGCTGGGACAGGTGCAGAGCGGGCAGAGCACCGCGACGAGGCGGAGGAGCGTGGACAGGAGGTCGAGCAATGTCCGCAGAGGGAGCTCGTCACATCGGGGACCGGCCTCTTCTTGAGAGCATAACTGCGGCGGTTGTCTCAAGGTCTAATGATTCGGATGACAATGGGGGCTGCTCTTGAACATGAAACATATACAGTTGGGATACTATACCAAGAGGGACGAACCTGCAGCATTGAAGCTGCTCTTAAAACATGAAGCATTTTCAGTTGGGTTATTATGCCCAGACGGACTAACTTGCTACGGTCTCCAGTCAAAGAGGAACGGCAGATGAGAGACTGATTTGTTTAATCAATAGAGTTGATAATCATGGCACTCAGGAGGTTACATTGAGACGCTGCAATGCAATGATATATCCCATTCCCAGTGCATGAACCGCGCAAGACCCATACAAGCAAGACCCAGCAATTGTGCTCCCGACCATCTCAAACGCCAAGCTAAAATGTCATGCCCAATTATTCATCGTCATCGCTGTCCACAACAAACCCGCCCCTGACCCTCGGCCGCCTCGTCACCACCACAGGCGCATCTTCAGCGACCTCCTCTTCGTTGTCAGCCTCCGTGCTCTTAGCCGACGCTGGCTCCATTTCGAAGTCCACATCCTCCCCGGGCGACTCGTCACCGTCCGTGTCAACGCTCACCCTCCTCCTCTTTCGACCTTCGCCCTCACCAATATCTACTGGTGTGTCATCCGTCTCACTCGCCTCCTCGCCCTCCTGGCTACTCAACGCCTTTTGCGCAAATTTCAGATTGTCGTCGCCATCATTGTCGTCTTCTTCTTCTTCGTCGTCACTGGTTGCGAGCAAGGCCTCCGACTTGCGCTTCTTTGGCAGCGCAAAAGAATCCCCAAGCCGCGTGGCGGACTCGGCGACGGCCTTGGCGCGGTCGGCGATGGCCCGCTCGCGGGCGAAAAACGCTTCATCTTCTTCAGAGTCGAATTCATCGTCGCCGTCACGAACATAGAGGGCCGATTTAATCTTGCGCAGCTTTTCGAGCTCGCGCTCTCGGCGCTTGCGAGCCTTTTCATCGAGGGCTTCGTCATCTGGCTCTTCGTCACTGCCCTTGCGCCGTATCCTTCTCGTCTTCTTTGGCTTCTTCGGGGCATCAGCTGCTTTGCGTGCGGTCGGCCCGCCGGCAGGGAACAAGAACTCGTCGTCCAGCTCCCCATCCTCATCATCGTCAAAGGACGCCTTTTTCCGAGACACCACCTTGCGCTTCAGCTCATGTTCGGCCAAGACGCCGTCGTCAAACGTGGGCGGGCTGAACTCGGCTTGATTGATGAAATGTAGGGAGTCGCTGATATGGTCTGCAGAGACGTCATCGGGAATAATCCATGAAGACTCAGGCGTTTCCTCAGAAGCCGGACCGAGGAGCTTAAACCCGCAGAGAGACATCAAAAGGCGCAGGTATGAGTTCTTGAATATGGCGGTGCGCCGGGCAGAGTTGTCAGAGCGGATGACTGAAGATGTCAGTACGAGAGCAGTTGTTTCGGGGCCGTAAGACTTACTAAACACAGGAGGTTTCTTCGACTCCTTTTCTCCGGCCGTTTCTTCATCTACCGAAGGATCCTCAACAGATGGCATCATATCCTCCGCCACCGCCCAGGACCGACGCTCGCTTCCAGCCTCTGTCAGGACGCCCTTCACCCAGTTGATGTGGTCGGTCTCATTCTTATCCAACAATGCGCCAATGACAATCGCAACCTGCTGATCACGCTCCTCGGTGTGCTTGAACTCGAGCTCGGGCCCGGGCTTTTGTTGGCTCTTGCTAGTCGTCTGTCTTTCGTACCCATATTCCAAGAAGAATGCGGTGGCTTGTAATTTGCTGAAGAGCATCTCGACAATTAGCTCCGGCCGTTCCTCAATCTTCTTGAAACACTTGCGCAAGATCTGCTTGACGAGTTCTTCCCATTCTTTGAACATGCTCGAAGACCTGTCCAGAGGTTCAGGCCCTTTGACCATGTTGTAGAGCAGGTGAATGATATCTACACGGAACAACATGACGCTCATGTCTTGCTTAAAAGCACAACGATAAAAGTACCGATGGGCCCGTTTCAGCTGTGTGTCGCTGAGGTCTCGGTAGTATTTGGTAAACGTCGTAAATGTGTCCACAACGCCTTGTGGTGTGAATTTGGAACAGAACCGGTGGAAGTTGAACTTTCGTTCCTTTGAATCCGCCCTTGCATTCGCTTCGTCATCTTCAGAATTGTCAGGCTCGACATCTGCATCGTTGTTCTCAGCAGCTTGCTGCGCAACTTTCTTCTTCCGTCGAGTTCGCTTTCGCGAGCGGACTTGCATGTCCACGTTTTGCTTGGCATAGGCCTCCAATATGCGCAAGAAGTGGTGCACCAATTCCGTAGAGGCATCCAGATAGTCAAAACCCTGATCTTTGTAGCTTTTAATGATGTTCACAATGGCATCATGTGTTGACTCCTCATAGAAAAGGCGACTCAACACGTTGTCTGCAATCTCCTCGTCGTCTTCGTTCCCGGACTCGGCCATTTCCTGCACAGTGAGCAAGATCTGGGTGAAACACCGCATCACGGCGGATAACTCATGCCAGTCCTTGTGTTCATAAGACTCGTGAAGTGCCCGATTAAGCGTGATGAACATTTCCTGGTTCAACACGCCGGCAACGAGGCTGAAGCAATGCACCACTGTCTCGGTCTCTTTCCGTCGATTGGCGTTTTGCTTGGTCTTGCGCCTCATACGCTCGGCTTCCAGAAACCACGCTACGAGGTAAAAGAACTGCCGTCTGTGGTAATGCATCACGTACGGTGCCTCTCGGTCGATGGTCTTGCGAACATTCTGGAACAAGGGATTGAAGCCCGAATCGAGGAACTCCTCAACGAATGACCGGAGTTGCTCTCTTGCTCGCGCATTGAGCTTCGCTGGCGGGCCTAGGTCTCGCTGGTCCTTGTCCTCCTTCTTTGCTCTGCGGGGTGGCTTGAAAGTCTTGTTGTCCATCTTCTGATTTCGAATCGTGGCGTCGGCAAGGGCATCCTGCCCTGATAGAGATGACATTTTCCCCCCTTCACGCTTCACCCATATCATTGTTCCAAACCGGTTGTGTCTGGTCGGGCCCTTGCGATTGTGTGCTTTGAGCATAGCAGACTCCTTGTTCATCAAGGCAGAGAGTTCACCCGCTGTCGCCGTATTCACTTGCTGGTCGTTCAAAAAGAGCTTTCCAACATCGACTCGCTTTACGAGGTGGAAGATGATTTCCATAACGGTAGTATCTTCGGTCCTAAATTCGTCGCCCATGTTGGAGGCGAGCGTGAGCAGAAGCATGAATATGTCCTGGTATGAAAAGGCATCGATCGTCGCGGATCTCGATATTTGTGATTCATCGCCCTCATATGCGACGTTGGGTGGAGGAGAAATCATGGCCATGTTGCGAAGGAAGTACAGGACGAGCTTGATGATGCCTTGATCTCGAGGTATCCTATCACCAATAGGAATAGCCATGGACGGAAGCGCAGCTCGAACGGCCGTATGAAGTATGCGAGCGCCGTCAAAGTTGATTATGGCCCTCTTGTACTGTACTTGGGCGAGCTCGAGGACGGGCATATGCCGATGATGATTGACTGTCGTTTGCTCCTTGTCACGCTCCATGGGCCAGGTGAGAGGGACCATGAGTTCAAAGCACGACAGGGCAATTCGCGCCCTGAACTTATTATCCATTGCGTTTTCCGGCCATTGTGCTAGGATCGGGAGCAGGTCGCCTTCAATGAGGTTTGCGTCGTGGATGCATCGGGCGACATCCATGCGGTTCGTTTTCTCATCGTAGAACCGGATCCAGCGCTTGATGTCCCGGAGAACCTCGAGCGCATCGTCTCCGAGCTGATACCGGCCATCGTCGTCCGCGCTTACGCCACCGAGCTGCACATTCCATGAGCATTTTACATAGCCAAAGCCACGGATGAAGGCTTACCGCGGAGACGAGACTGTTGATGTGTGCTCGAACTTCGGGATGGACAGTGTCCGCCGTACCGTCCAGCAGGTCCATGCTGGTCAGTGGTCAGTTGTCCACCTGAAGCCTCGATGCCGGATATCTAAGGTTGTAGAAGCACATCGATGGCGTTGAGGCAGCTAGCTCTTCACCCGCCCGCTACGGCATTTACGCGCCTCGACGCGTCTGTGACAGCCCGCGTAAAGTGACGCGACTGATAAGGGGGGATAATCTCCGGCAATTGATAACGGGCCGGGGGCGGGTTGTTACCCCACAAAAGCCGAGGTTACCCGAACGGGCATGTCATTCCTCCCAGCTGGCATCGCAGACTCTCCTCCAACTCCCTCCATCACAACAAAAATGGCGAGCTCAATTCTTCGACTGCGGACCCTAGGGGCTGCGCGCCAAGTGCGCAGCTTCAGCTCCTCCCCGCGCCAGTATGCCGCGGATGTCAAGAGCCTTGGCGTCATCGGTGCCGGTCAGATGGTCTGTCGCTGCGCCGCCCACTAAACATGTGACATGGATCCGAGAAAACTGACAGGTGGAATAGGGCCTTGGAATTGCTCTCGTTGCGGCTCAGAAGGCGCAGGTGCCTGTGACGCTCATCGATGCGTCCGAAAAGGCGCTGAGCAAGGGCATTGCGTTTGCCGGTAAGACGCAATTGCTCCAAAGGCACCGCCAGAACTGACGCTCTCCTAGAGAAGCTGCTTGCCAAAGATGTGTCCAAGTCTAGGATCACACAGGAGCAGGCCGACAAGGCTCGATCGCTGCTGACCGGCAGCACGAAGATTGAGGACTTGTCGTCTGTCGACTTCGTCATCGAGGCGGTGCCTGAGATTCCCAAGCTCAAGTTTGACATCTTTGGCAAACTGGCAACTATTTGCCCTAAGCACACGATCCTGGCCACCAACACGTCCTCCATCTCGATTACCCGAATTGCCGCAGCCACCACGTCTGACCCGACCGACACCTCTGCTTCATCACGGGTAGTCTCAACTCACTTCATGAACCCGGTCCCCGTGCAGAAGGGCGTTGAGATCATCAGCGGCCTTCAGACCAGTAAGGAGACTCTCGATACGGCCGTCGAGTTTTGCAAGAAGCTTGGGAAAATCACTTCGGTGTCTGCGGACTCACCTGGATTCCTGGCCAATCGCATTCTGATGCCATATATCAACGAGGCCATCATCTGCCTGGAGACGGGAGTTGGCGATCGGGATTCCATCGACGCCATCATGAAAAACGGAACCAATGTGCCCATGGGACCCCTGCAGCTCGCGGACTTCATCGGCCTCGACACCTGCTTGTCGATTATGAAGGTCCTGTACGAAGAGACTGGCGACTCCAAGTACCGACCCAGCGTGTTGCTCGGTAAGATGGTCGACGCCGGCTGGCTTGGAAAGAAGAGCGGAAAGGGCTTCTATGACTACTAATGGATACCAATGGCCTACGAACGTCGTAAAAATTAATGTAGATAGGAATATACAACCATTTCCGTTAATTGAAAAGACCGCTCAGAGTGCGCTTGCCGCACGAAGCTTTCATCAGGGATTACATGGAGCCGTTGTTATGGTTCGCGCATTGTTTGGGAATTGGAAAGCTATCGTGTGGCATCCTCGCCAGGTCGCGGGTTCAATGTTTCCTGCTGGAGCCCGGTTCCCGGCACAGCATCTGCGGCTTCGGGAGGGCGGAGAGCCGGCATGATAAATGCCGGGCAACCACGAGTCGTGTGTTCAAGGAACTGACACGGTATTGCATGCGCCTGTGTCGGTGCTCGGGGTTAGATTACACTGCAGAAGATAGTATGCCCAAGGGGGTCGTGCACTGGACTGGACACCAGGAGAAGCCACGCCATGTGGTATCTGTTGAGTACGTCACTCCCCTGCCCTCGACATGATGCAGAGGCCGAAACATAGGCCCAATGGCAGCATGTTGAACGAAGAGCAACACCGTCGGCTGGGATTGCTACCCTTGAAGAAGTTTCAGCACAGACGAGGCGTGCTTGTCACGCTCGAAATAGAACGAGACAATGCGTTGCGCTGTTTGACATCTCGCAAAGTTGCCACAATCTCGCTCGCTTGCATCACTGTCGGGAGGCACGATGTGCGTTTTCTGAGTCTCGGCTGTGACTCAAAACCATGGCCTGGCGTGCACTTGTTATAAGGATAGGGTTATTTCAGAGTCAAATCCACGAAGGCATGTCAGCGCCAAAGCCCAAGCCAGGCATGGACAGGTAGGGACAATCGGACCCGTCAACTGAAACAGGCCATGCTGTTTTTGTTATATTTTGGAATAGGGAGGTGTTTGCCGTGGCGAGATCCTGGCTTATTTGGTGCGGCTTTAGCAATATAGGATCGTGTAACGTCAAAGTGGAATTTCTTGCGGTAGCTGGATGCTCGCCTAGCATCATCGCCCTTGCCTTCTTGGACAGCGTCGGGACTCTCAGACGAGTTCTTCATCATATGGGGAAATCCGCGCATCAAGCTCGGACGAGCGTGCGGCGGACAAGGTAATCCAGAGGAGTTACCAGACTAATACGCAATACCGAAGTGGTACAAGCCATCTGGCGCAGTCAGTACATGAGAAGGAGGCAGCCAGAAGCAGAATCTCGGATTCCAGAGGCGACTGGCCGCTTCATGCTGTCAGCCTAGCTCGTAAATCTTCTGATCACTCTTGTGCCTGGAGAGTCGCAGGGAGTCGACAAGACGTGAAGAAGAGACTCAAAGTCAGACTGAGTTGGCTTGGGAATTTTGTCCATTGGCGGCACCAATACTCTAAGACACCGACACGAGACAGAGGAATTGCGCGGCTCGTCAAGACACCGACACGAGACAGAGAAATTGCGCGGCTCGTCGTCCGTCGGTCTGGCCGGCCGGGCGCACGAGGCATCTGCCTTGTACTCGCACACAACAGTTGAAGTCGCGGGGACTGGAAGTTAATTAAGAGTCCGACACCGACAAGCTGGAAGTTGGTACATGAACAAATGGAGGGCGCGTTAGTGACGAGGTGCCGAGATCATGGAGCCGGCAAAGATGCGAACGCACGACGCTGATCATGTCTCCCGGTTGCATGGTCAATAATAAACCAGAGCACCTGGACCAGCATATGCCGACAGGTCGTGGCTATCCAATCTGGGAACCACTAAGCCTCGCAGCGAGCAATAGATAAGAAGGAGACGCGGAGTTGGACTCTGATTTGCCCGACGCATAGTGGCCTTGGGGAGCGTATCGTGGGAATGCTGCTGTGGTGGTGACGTTACCTTTCCAAAGAACCTTGCGTCTGCTGCAGCTGTCGCGTCAACCGACAACCGCTCCAACGAGCTAGTCACGCGTGCGGCATGAGCCAGAGTGAGACCTCGTCGGCCGAGGTTCGCAAGCCAAATCCTATCTTTTCATTTGTGCTTGGCCGCTAGGTTAGCGTCGAGTCTTGACCACCTACTTCTCTGATCCTAGCCGCAAGCTGCTGATCATGCTTGTGCAGAAGATAGGCCGTCGCTGCACCAAGACTGGCGATGCGATTTCTGGAAGCTTTGCTGAATGGGAAGTGGCTCGTACGGGCCAGCAACGGCTGCAGCCGAAGTGCTGCACCCAGTTTATCGTCCTCTTCCTTTCGTGCCCTATCCAACGTCAGGGCAGGCCTGGCAATGCGTTGGATGGGCCGTAACTTTGGCGCTGTTCTTCAGGCATATGCGATTGCTCTTGCTTCAACATCGGCTTGAGGCAGGGACGAGGGCGAGCCGAGGCGCTACTTCTTCATTTTCGAGTCCCTCTCGTCTTCCTCATCTTAAAGCGCCAATGTCGAACCCATCAGTCGCATCACCTGCTTGTTTCAGCAGGTCGGCCAATCGCCCTGCAACTATACGCAACGGCAGACTTCTACGGGCACCTAAGTCCTCTGTACCGGCTGGTAGGCCGCTTCACCTCGTTCTCGGGCCGTTGATGGCGACACGCGCTACTTGGCTGCCCAGCAGCGCCACCGATGGCCCTTGGGCATCTCTTCGATCCATCTCAACAGGGACGCGGCAACGGCGCCCCCGGACTAGCGGCAGGATTCGGGTCAGAAGCATCTGATATTGCATGGCGCATAGGCTCCGATGCACTCCTGAAATCTGCCAGCATGGCTCTTGCTGTGCACTCGTACGTGGACGGGCTAACCAGCTCCCAGATTCGGTGACCCAACGACAAAGGCAGCCTAGCGTTGACGCAAGCCGACATCACCAGGCCAGGATATGATGGATGATAGTCACTTGTAGATGAGGGAACGACTGAAGCCCAACCAGCTGGTGATTATGCCAGCAGCCTCGTTCCGCGAAGCGTGCTTGCTTGCAAACACACCATGGACGAGGGAATTCGCAATGGCCGCATCGTGGTGATTCGAGACTAACCAGCCTGTGTGCTGCGAACGTTCGTCCAACCATGTCTTGAGCAGCCCAACAATGGCACGCGCAGCTCCCAAACCCCCAAGCACGAGCCACATCCTGGCAGTCATTCACAGGTTCCGGCTGCATGGCATCCTGGCAAGCGCTGAAGCTTTCCCGCTTCCGACATGGCGGCTACCTACTGATGCCGGAGCCGCCACCTTCGGACCCTTGGTCGAACTCCCGCTGGTTTGCAGGTCTGACGCTCGGCTCGGGAGGCACGATCGTAATGACCGCGCATGCATCGTGAAAATCAAACTGACGTACTCGCAGAAAAGCCAGCATGGGTATTAGTGCAACCCGCACGCTTCCCGGGTCCAGTTGCGGCGTATTCCAATTTGAATGCTGACTCGATCCACGACCACGAGGGACGACATCCAACGTGGAATGGTAGAATCAAGCTTCTCAGCCCCACGCCGCCACGCTAGGCATTCTACCGACACCATGTCTCGCCTCTCGCTACACTGCCCGCCCTCTGCCTAGAGCAGCTGGGGTTGGATCCAGAGCCAATCCGCGACCACGGTACGGTACGGACTGCTAGTCGCCGTAGCTTAATCTGCCGACGTGGCCCACCACTGCTGATGAGGCGCCGTTGAAACGAGTGGCGTCCACTTATCCATGTCAGTCGCAAAGACGTGGCACGCGGGAAAGAACCTTTGAGACCTGCCCTGCAAAACATCCACACCCAATTCCCGTACCTTACCTTACTTTCCCAGCCTGGAGAAATGAAGGATTACCTGGCGCCCAGGGGGGGTCCACCGGGCTAACCCGCTCGATTTCGCCAGACTGCCCTGCTCAGGATCTGGGGGCTGGTTTCGCCTACAGCCGTGTCCTGTCTTTTGTCGGTCCGCGTTTCCTTGGATAGACTTGCGGCTGATGACTGATTTGTTCGATTCGCGTTGTCCCTGGCTTGCGCTGAAACCGACTTCCCAGCTGCCCCTGGCACGGCCAACGACCCTTCCAAATTTCGACGGGAGTGTACTCATACCTGTGCGTGCGAGTCGCTTGGCGGAAGGCTGCGTCTTGCCTAGCCATCATCTTGCACTTACGAGGTGATACCACGAAGTCTTCGTCGCTTGAAGGTCACCTCGATCCGGCCAGTCGGCCAGTCAAGCGAAGCGCAACATCGCGGGCCAGCCCCACCTAGCCCAGCATTGCTGGGTTGCATTGTCGCACACCACTTCATGTGCCCTGACTTCAGCCACGGTTCCCCAATCCCAGCCCAAAGAGGACGCTGCCGTGCAGGTATTCACTCAGCCGTTAGTCCATACTCCGACGGCCTTTGCGGTGCCACGGGAACGCTCTGGTTTCCGACCCAATGACAGCGTCGAGCGAGCAACGAGTACATGACTTGCACGGCACATCAGGCTGCAATTACGAGTACGCTGTTGCCCAGACAGAGCACCAGGATGGGAGTATTTCAGATGCTACGGATACGTCTCGCGGCTGCGGCGTCTGGCTTCCCCACCCGGGCGACAGCCGTCCTTCCGGCTGGCCCTGGATGCAAGTATCGTCGCCTTTGCAGGAAGTTTATCCTTATATAAGGAATAATGAAAATCTGCGAGCAATAGGAGGTCTACTCGTACATCCAAGAGCACTCAATTCACAAGCCTACGAGAGTACGACATGTATTATCAGGCCGATTGAACCGCATGCATGCAGGAGTACATAGGGGGAAAACTGGCACACGCACGCGGGTGTTTCTCGCAAGGAATGCCACTAGAAGCCTCCATGCTATGTGCGTATCGTGCTTCTTTGTCCTTGCTGCTCGGCATTGTACCGAGAAGTTGGTGCTGCTCTACGTGGCTTGCATTGCAGCAGTCCGATTGCACAGCGCTGCCTCCTTGCTCACTACACGTAAGCTCCCCCTTACTTCCCTTCTTCCCTCCTCTTTCTAACTCTCTCTCTCTCCTCTTTTTTGTCTCTTTCGCTCTCATCACTCGACTCGTAGAGTTCTTCTCTACCCTGTCATCATGAGACGAGCTTGATCTCCGAGGCTGGTGCCGCATCGGTCGTCGTTCCCTGTCGCCAATTACTCGCATCCAACTTACCACGGGTCTCCCCCCACTCGTACGTAAGGTAGTCAGTGGGCTTCAAATGTTTCTGGGCTGTCGGTTGCACCCCTGCACGGAGCCCGCTCATCTTGGTCCCCACCCTGGTCCGTCTCACACCCCTCATAATCAGGAATCCATTATATGCCCTCCAAGCTCACGCCCATCCGCATCGAGCCTGTACATCCCATTGGCTTCTTGCAAGGACCTTCAGAAACGGTCATGCGTTCAATCGTGCAGTTCGACACAACTCATGACTGAAAGGCCAATAAGCAGCTCACATGTCCTAGCCGAGATTCTGTACTGTATGGCTGCCGGGTTGAGGGCGTCCGTTCCTGCCTCATCTCTGCCTCATTCGCCATGCCGACGTTGGCTTTCATGTGCTCGCTCGTCATGTTTAATGTGACGCCTCCTGGCGATACGGTCAGTACCTTGTGCTCCAAACATGCGGCCTACCTAGGCGTCAATGCAGCAATAACTTTGTTTGAGCGACTGTGGCGCTAGACGCAGCCTGCCATTACGAGCGCACGGCGGATCATTGCATCCACCTGCCTGACATACGTAGAATCTGCTTGAAGTATTTCGGAGCTCAATCAGCGGCTTTGTTCCTGAGGTGTATTTGGCCTTTAGGCTTCAGAGCCCGCTGTGACCTGGGGCAGCCAATGCTGGGCAAGTGAAACTCAGATCGCAGTGACAAAGTAGGTGGCCATGAAGCAGCCAAAGATAACTACCCTCCGTTTCTCACTCTTTCAAGAGCGACGGATGACTTTCGAGGTCCGCCTCGAAAGCCTCTGCAATCCTGCCAGAGGCTGTACGGCTTACAACCGTGCAAGGCTTGTCACGGGTACTCGAGGGTGCGGCTTTTCACAAATCTAGAAGCCTTAAAACGTGCATCGGTCACCCACCGCCCTCCTTCATCAGGCACAAAGTACCACATACCCCCACAAGCCTCGATATCCGCTGCCGCTTGCAGGGGTGGCTCCCTTCCTGCTGGCGGGTCCTGACTCGACTGTTTGTACTCGTACGTCCTTCAGAGGCGTGAGATCTAATTCCATCTTCTACACGCTCTCGACTTTGAAGCTGGGATGCCTGTGGAAACACGCAACAGCGACAAGCATTTGTCGAATGCAAGTTCATATTACAAACAGATGTCTCCATTTCTGGATACCGCAACTCTCTTCTGAAGCGACACTTAGGTGTCCCTGCCCCTACAGAGCAGGCCGTCCCTCGTCTTCCAGTCCTGATTGTCATATTACATCCCCGATCCCACTTCGTCAAGCGCCAGGCTAGCCCAGATACCACCCTCTTCCAACCCGGTCTGCAGCGCAAACCAGAACCTCCACCCGCCGTCTAACTTCCCCCAGAAACCGGGTCGCAAGAATATAATTGCTGCTTGGCCGACTGCCAACGACGAGCGAGCCAAACCTGGAGCGCATTTCGCACCCAATCGGTCCGTGTTCAAGACGTCGAGCCGCAGACCCCGTTGACAATCGGCTCCTTCATCGCCACCCGGCCTCGTACAACGAGTCCCGTGAGCTTCAAGTCGTGAGAGGCAAGTGGGCTAAAGTGCCCCCATCAGCAGCTTGTCGACTTCTTCCTCGATTCAGCGTGAACAGCCCGCGATATCGCTGCCGGGAGTCGACATCAACATATACTTACACATCGCCGCTCTGCGCTTTGCACATCACGATCACCTATCCTAACTTGGGTCAAACATCGGATCATACGGCCGTCTTCGATAGCGTCTTGGAAGCTTGGTCGTTTCTCAAAGTCAGCTGCTCACCAATAGCCACTCATTACGAAGCGGCTCCTGTTGGTTGACCATCGCCACCTGCGAGCACCATCAACGTCGACGGTATTCAACCTATGACGCAAGGACTTCCTCAATGCTCATCACTAGAATTTGCGATACTGAGCACAGCCCTTGGCCATTCAGCAAGCACAGTGCACCCAGCCGCCGGCCGGAAAGTCCACGCATGTCGGACAGGTACGATCTTCCACTTCCTGTTCAGCCAGACTGGCAGGGGCAGTACTCGTATCTCCCACCGAACGACAGCGACGTCTTCTCGAGGCCTTTCGGGGATAGTCGTATCGCTACGGAGGATTCTCGACGGCCTCATTTGACTGGTGAAGAGGGCCATGTCGGTTTGGACTCGAGTGTGAAGAAGGAGCGGAACTCCCCAGCGAGCTTGCGCTGTACTGGCGATTATCGCTCCATAATCGTCAAGCAACCATCCCCAGGGGACGGACAGTCAGACTTTCCCAAGAAAACGGGCGGTTTTGGCCGTGGGGACCCATCGCCAACTACCGACCCCTTTCTGAGATCATCAGGACCAAATCACTTTCGCACCGTACTATCGATCGATGACACTTCAGATGCAGTTTCAAGCCGATATAAACGAGATGCAAAGGATATTGCGGCGGAGGAAGAAGGAGATTTTGAGGGTGATGAGGACGACGCAATTGGAGGAGATGAAGAATCTATTGGGCGACCGCAGACGATGGCAGAACGCTTGGCCGCGCGCCGGAAGATGAAGAGGTTTAGGTATTGCCATTTCCTAAAGACAAACGTATGCATGAACTGACGAGTTTCAGGCTCACGCATCAGCAGACAAGGTTCCTCATGAGCGAGTTTGCAAAGCAACCCCATCCGGACGCCGCCCATAGGGAAAGGTTATCACGGGAAATCCCGGGGCTTAGCCCGCGCCAGGTTCAAGTCTGGTTCCAAAATAGGTAAGTTGCGGCAGTCAAGGGCATAAGAAGTTGGCATATTGACTGTTACGGTGTAGGCGAGCGAAGATCAAGAGACTGACTGCCGATGACCGTGACCGCATGGTCAGGATGAGGGCAGTGCCGGACGATTTCGACAACGTGCAGGCACTACATTCACCATACGGCGCAGTCCACGGCATCGGAGGAACTCTGTCACCTGTAGAAGCTGCGAATCCATCTTATGGAAATCACATGCTAAGACCATTGATGGTAGACGTTCGCCGACAGGAAGATGTCTACATGTCCCCTACAGGTCTCACGCCGTCATTTGGAGAAATTGAACTTGGTCAGCCAGGAGGAATGAGTAGTTCCGATATGGCTTCACCGCTTTCATCTGTTTCGAACGATAGGTTTTCTGCCAGCGGCGTCCAGTCCGCAGCTGCGAGAGCATCGAACCCGCACCTGAACCAGCAGAGCAGCTTGGAAAGCCCCTCGCACCTGGGCCGGTCAGGACTGAGGCAGGGCCCGCCGATGCATTTGCGACAGTCAATTCCCAGATCTACCTCTGATTCGCTGCATTCTCCGCAGCGTGCGAACTTGTCATGGAAATCGGAACCTTTTGAGTACTCCGTCTACCACGGAGGGAACACAGCCCCAGCAGGACATCGCCACCAATCCGGTTATCAAAGCGGCCAGATAGGATCAATTGCGGGGAGTAGCTTGGGAGGATATGAGTCACCGTCTTATTCTGGTAAGTCAACACTGAACCGAAGCCAGGTAACGCGCTTAGGCTCATGCATCATTGCTACAGGTAATAACACCCACTCAGCATCTTCGGGCCTGGGGTACTCAAACCTGCAATCTTCGCAAAGTCAATCCCGCGCAAGAGCCTCGTCGGCGACTCTGCCTCTGAGCATCGATTTCGCCTTTCGGGACACATACCGACCCGCCGTTTCCGGCCCACAGACGAGTTCCCCTACGTATCGTAGCAGGGCACAGGCGTTGCCGCCGACGTCGAAGCAAGACGGCTCTTCTATTTACTCTACGAGCTACTCTCCAGCTCCTCTTTCTGCGCCCTTGAGCCTGTCACCACGACGCACTTTCGGCGGTCGAGCTGGTGGGAACGAATATCCAACTCCTCAGATGAGCGCGCCCATTGCAGCCCCGAACGACTTTGGCAAGACATTTCATGCAAGCGTAACGAGCCAACCCTCGAGCTCGTCGATGAAGGACTACCTTGGAAGCTAAGATATGGAGTCAAGCCGGGGATGGGGGATAGCAGAGGTGAAGCTATCCTCGACTTTGGCGGCTTGTCTGGCTGATAAGGAATCTCATATTCTTATTCAGAAAGGAGCTGACGCCAGACAGCGTCTGCTCCGATGGCTTCAGCGAACATATACAACGGGCACAAGACTTGTGCGTGGTGTCATGGATAGTTTCCTTCTTCACCACTTTCGTTTATTATACTTCGATACTGTGTTGAAATTTCCGCGAGCGCAAGCTGGGTCACGGAGTTGCAGAGGCAACTGGCTCTGTGCGGCCGACGGGCTGGTTCGCTATCGGAAAGTTTTTTGTATTGCGACTTTCCACTGGAGTTGGAAAAGGCTTTGTGCATGCTTGGGCTCGGGATCCGTGGCGTTTCTTTTAGGTGTTTGTTTGGAAAAATCAGGCTGTGCCTCTGGTATCTGGAATTGCTTTGAACAACACTCTATGCTCATTGTAGTGTTGAAGGCTTCACTTTGAGAGTGACCTCGTTGGGGGGCGGCAGTATGTTTGGAACGAGGATGCGGGTGTGCGGGCGTGACGAAACTCAAGCAATCCTCTACATGTACGTATGCTGCTGCGGATTGTCAGCATGGACACTATCCCACCCATCCCACACGTCGCCTCTGCCCCTTTTGCGTGCTTTGTACGGCCAGCGACGAAGCCACCCTGCGCAAGATAGGCGGGCCCTTGGAACCAAGTGCTGATTCCTCAGCACTCCAAGCTCCAATGCCCTTTCGCAGGGCAGGCTCGTGGGCCGCCATGAAACTCGGGCCACCCGAGGGCTCGTGTCCGCTGCCCAGAATAGCCACACCCGGCCAGGGGACTCGTGGCGGGCGCAGGCAAGCGAGGCAGGCTGCGAACAGCCCACTCCTCCCTCTTTGCGCCGCCAGCACGGCACCATGAATCAGTCGCAGTGCCTTGGATTCTTATCTCATCTTATGACAGTGGTTTGCTTATTCTTCGTGAGAATGGCCCCGTCACGGTCGACCCTTTTAGTCATCAAAGCAGGCTCGGAAATAACCCGCCGTCTCGGCGCGTAAAGACAGACATCACGGCAGGAGCGCAAGTCATGGCGGCCAGAGTTGCCTCGTGCCGCAAATGATATCAACGGTGCCTAATCCATGTACTAACGCATCGGCCTGCTCCTAATAGATGTAGAGTCACGCTTTGTCCGATACTGTTGCATCAAATTGCAGACGGCCGATGTAGCCTGCCGACAAGCGACACCGGACCTCCATTCGGCATTCTATCCAGCTTAGGTACTAACTTATTTCGCACCACGATGCTGAATAACACCGCCAATGCGCCTGTAGAAGTACAAAGCCACTAAATTTTAGCGGGCATGCACCCCCATTCTGTGGACTGGTGGCTCGCGACGGCGGCGCCGAGAGAAGTGGGGCAGAGTGTTAGACCTTATAAGACGTAATAAAACCGTGACCCAACAACCAACCACAATAGGCAATAATAGGCTCCTTCACGGTCTATTCATCTAGGGGTTAGGATGCCGGGTTTTGATTACGTAATCAAGTGTCCCGGAAACATCAGTTCGAATCTGGTATAGACCTTTTTTTTTGCGGTTATTATCCGTCGTTGTCTTGCGGCTCCGGGATTCCGGTACAGGTATTCTGAAGAAGACGCTTTTTTTTTTTGGGTGGGTCAAAGTCTTCACTGAACAGCCTGAATAAGTGAACGAGAGCAGGTTGCACGTCCTCTCGGCGCCCAGGAATGACCGAGGCCGCATGGCCGGGCATGCCGGTTGCCTCGGAATCTCCGGGGGAGGCCCCGGTCGAAGCTTGCTGCGGCCCTCAATCTGAGACATGCAGACGAAATGAAGTGTGGCTCAACTCAGATCACTGCGCTATCCAGGGCAGGGGTCCGAGGGGGAAAGGGCAGAGCCGACCAGCATGGCCGCGAAAACATCGGGGGAGCTGTATTATATCTCGTATTGCCACCAGCGGCACACTGTGGTTCCGTAGTTGTGATGCGCAAGCCGTTCACGCAGAGGGTATAACAGCATCCGGGCTTGGTGCAAACAAGGATGCTGTACTAAGCATCCGTTCTTAGACAAAGCTGGGCTAGGATGCCGGATTGAGTTGACCAGGTGTAAAGTCTGGAGGTATCAAGGCTTTGCTTACTCTTTGATCTTTGGGCAGAAACATGTAAAGGGTGCTGGATGCAAACGAACAGGCAATCGATCATTCCCAATTGAAAAGCCTGGATTGTCTTCCTGGCGCATTTTCAGGATGGCGCTTTTAACTAGGCATGATGGCTCCGCCATGTCGGCATCCACGGTCGTGCATAGACGGAACGGTTATTTGAGTCGCTTCTGAAATATAATAGTGTTTGACTAGTTATTCCCTCCTTGTACACTGTGGCTTAAGACGTAAGAACCAATGTGGTGAGGTTCTGAGACGGCAAAGACGATTTGCTGGTATACGGTTCCATTGTGTCAGGATGGAGTGCGGCGATGTTGCCTGGAGCCTAGTCCACGACAACACATCACCTGAAATCCCAGCTGGAGAGACAGACTTAACAGGTGTTACCCCTTGAACGTCGTCACTGTCGTCGACAACAAATGAACTGAGGAACTCTATACGAGTTTCCCACTCCGTCTTTAAGTCGCCTAGTATGCTCCTGATGCATCCCTCCTCTGCTCAGAATTAGATGTCTCGACTTTGCATTCCAGGCCTTGGCTCGACCCTATCCTAACGAACCATTCCACGGGCCTTCAAAAGGACCAATTTTTTGACCACGACGTCTGATGTCAGGGTACGATATCATAGTTCCATCTTTCTCACGCTTGCTCCATTCCCCGCTCGACTGCCGCCTTCGCCGCTCGCAACGCAACCGGCTTCAAAGTATCGGCTCCTTTCTCGCCAGCTCGCTTCGTGACTGCAGTTATACATCGCACAAACTGCCTCAGTGGTGGTGCAGGAACTGGGCCCTGACCGATGGGCCCAGATGGCGGAGCCGCTGCATTTCTTTTTGACAGCCGCAATGATGCCCTCCTTTGGACTCGACTTCCTCTGCGCTGACACCGACCCCTTGTGCGCTTTCTAAGAGGCCGACAACCTCGATGTCGGCCCCGGCACCGGCCCAGCACAACGTCCCGCGTTTTTTGCTTGAAGACTTGTGCAGCAAGCTTAGAATCGCTCCTAGTCTCTGCATTCTCCGCGAATCCTTTGGTTTTTTCCTTGGCGAGATCAGCGACTTTAGAGTCTGCTGCTTCACCAGCCTGAAGATCTGCCGTTTTAGTTTAAACGACATCTTTCAAACATGCTGGCAGAGGCTCTGCGGTATGAAATAGGCACCGACTAGTCTAGCCAATTCCCTTGAAGACTCCATCTTCTCTCACTACGGTGAGTGCAACTTCCACCGCATCATGAGCCCGCCCGACATCATTCGCCAGGGCTACCTCGACAACTGCGGTTCTTGGCTTCTTGTGCCGCCCGGCAGTCGCTTTACCCAAGGCCCCAGGAGAGCTACCAGAGTTTCTTCGTTGAAATTCCTGTTGTACTTTGAATTATTCACATAACCCTTATCATCCGGGTGTCATCCACAATATGGAGCCCACCCATGGACCTGATTTTAATTTATGCCCAACGAAACCAAAACCTCTGTCTCGAGGCTGTGTCTATCGAGCAAAAAGTCAGCCCTGAAATGCGTTAAACGGGGCTCATTATCAATGCCGCATCGGCAGACTCTGCCAAAAGTCTGCGCAACTGAGCTGCGCAAGCTCACGTATAAGACTGGGAAGAGTATTCGCAAGGCAGATGATCAACTCGTTAATAGACTAGTCAATGGCGTGGTATCTCAAGCTTTGAGCTCACCTTTAATCTGATTCCATTGCATCTATCAATACTTGCTCTCGACTATAGGTTCCTGAAGTTGATAATTGTTTTACGTAAACGTGGAGTTTGTCATGGATGCAAAGCGTCTGAATTTATGCACTCGTAGAGGCCAAACTAAGTTCAGTGTAGAAGATCAAAAGTCAAAGTTCTGAGCAAATCCGTCAAACATAGCAGCTGCCTGTTAGAGAGAGAGATTTCTCAAGGTATGATCACTTTTCGAATAGTGTGTGGTCTTTACGGAGCGTCATGCCGGATACCGCTTCTCAAGCCTGTATATATACATAGGCTTTGTACGACATGAGATACCAAGCAGATATGTATTTTCATTGGGTGAACATTGAGCAAATCCCATTTGCTACTCGAATTAGTCTGGACACGATAACATCTGCTTATACGAAGGCCCTCCTCCGGCGGCCGCTGTTGCGTCCATGTCTTCCGTCTTGAGGGGCGAGTATCTAAAAGGGGCCTTGATGACTCGACGGTTCGAAAAACCTTAGGGTCCTCTCCACCTACCAAGGGTGCTGCAGTCCACCTCTCTGTAAGAACGACCCAGTCTCGCTGTCCCTTTTCCCGTCCAGCATCTCGACTATGCCGACGGCACTCGTCTCGGCGCTTTCGGCACCCTGATCGCGCCTTCTCTGCCGATCCTCT
Organism: Tolypocladium pustulatum; assembly: GCA_024340155.1. Classification (NCBI taxonomy): domain Eukaryota; kingdom Fungi; phylum Ascomycota; class Sordariomycetes; order Hypocreales; family Ophiocordycipitaceae; genus Tolypocladium; species Tolypocladium pustulatum. The sequence continues at coordinate 212,539 of JALHBY010000022.1, forward strand.
TCGCCTGTGAGGTTGGTAATGACATAGCCCGGGCAATAGGCCCAGACTTTGGCGCCCCAAGGCGAGTAAGAGGCGTGCATGCACGCGCTGGCCATGTTGAGCGCGGCCTTGGATATACGGTAGGGCTCGGCTGGAATGCCGTAGTAAGGGTTAGCCGGGTCAACACGGTTGGCGATGGATCCCATGCCGGAGGAGAGGTTGATGATGCGTGGATCCTTTGATTTTCGGAGAAGCGGGAGGAGAGCTTCGGTGAGGATCAACTGGCTGGCAACGTTGGTGTTGAGAGTGTCGAGGATCTCAGAGCGGCGGTCCTTGACCTCGCGAACAATAATTCCGGCGTTATTAACGAGGGCGTCGAGGACGCCAAAATCGGCCGAAATCTTCTCTACTGCGGCTTTGATGCTGCCATCATTAGTTACGTCCAACTCCAGCAGGCTGAGAGTTCCGGCAGGCTTTCGCGCCTGAAGCTCCTCGAGCGCCTTGGTGCCCCTGGTGAGGCTGCGGCAGCCCATGATGACATGGTTGGAAGGCGACGCAGCAGCCACGGCGTAGCTTGTTTCGTATCCAATGCCAGAGTTGGCACCTATTTAGTTGTCAGCTGGTTTTACCATTCGATCGAAGGGACACGAGCTGGTTTTTGGGTTCTGCTGTGGTGCATGCGTTACTGACCGGTGATGAGAATGACTCTTTTGGCAGACATGGTTATCACTTGAGCAAAAGGTTTGCCCGGTAAGAAATTTGCGAAAGATGGGGTTTAGACTTTATGGTGTTTGCGGGATGGACTGCATCGATCTTTGTAGGTCGCTGACACTTACACTTATACAGTCAAGACGGAGCGTGGCCCGCATTCCAACGATGGCGCCTCAATTGAGCTACGTAACGCGCATGCGTTCAGCTAGCTGTACTCCGTACGACGAAAAAACCCGCTCTTTGCGCGGTTTCCGCGACCACTCTTTGCCTCCCAGCTGCCATTGCTCTTCGGGGACTGCCAAATAGTGTGCTCCACCGGCTGCCGCGGTCAACTCGCGACGTGACTACCACCGGATCTTGCCACAATGTCGCAGCTCCCGTCCGTGACTCGGCGATTTAATCTCAATTTCTAAAGTCCGTTCCTGGACTGCGCCCCGAGTGACTCGCCGGTAAGTACGACAGCCACGGCTTTAAGTTTTGGGGTAGGTGATGTCTTCCGGCGTTTCGGACTTAGAGGGCAGCTAAACCCGACTCGATCCGAATCGCTACGGGCGGGCATCTTGAAGTGCTTCGAAAACCGATATGCTTGACCTGACAGTCATTGTTTACCGGCGTTCCGCGATGCGCAGTGCCCAGGGACGGCTGCACGGGAGGAGATTTGGCCCGTTGCTGCCTTGTGTCACATCTCCTAGATTGGCCCCCTTTTGTGACGCGGCTTTGATAACCATTGCGGGGGTCGACAGCGCAGTTGGAGATGCCATGACTGTAAATGATGTGTGTTTGATGAGCCTTTCTTCTCCAATTCGCATTCTCTCTCCAAGTGCAGAGCATCTCCCCTTGCTGTTCCACAGAGCGCTCGTCGATTGCGTATCATATCTTACCGTTAGCCTTGCTATGTTGAATATGCATACTAGATCACGACGGACGCGCCGCAAAATGCCCCGAGCCCGTCAAACGTTCGCATTCGACGGCTCGTTGCATGTCCGCACCCGCTGCTCCCTCTGGTCCATCACCAGCCCGTGAGATACTTCAACGTTGTACACGACGTGTGGATGCTTAATGCAAACGCCTCGGCCTCCCCACGGTTCGTCTTCTGCGCTGTCGCCGCAAACTGAGCAAGTCAGATCCTTGCGGCCATTCCAGTAGGTCAACGCTTGTTCTCATTATTCTTCGCCGAAGCACTCATAGACGCGAACCTCAGCGAAGGTCGTGACACCTTCCCGACCTTCCCGGGCCCATCAGCGTAGGGACCTACTCCAAAGATGAGGAAGGTGTATCCTCGGGAGCTGCGAGCTGCTCCTCCCCTTGTCAGCATGTAGAGGTTCTTTCACCTGTTGGCAGAGCCATTCTTCTCTCACAGCTGGGCCCGGCGAACCCAAGTTCCAGGAGACATGTGCTTGTTGAGCATGGACATTGCAATAAGCGTTGACTTATGGCAGATTCCAAACCGAGCTTCACTGCTGCCTGACCCACTGCCAACATCTTCGCGAACGCTAATTATCAAGTGTGTTGAAGGTACGTAGCGGCATTTGCTTTCTCTTGTCTCTCGTGGCTAATATCTGGTTCAGGTATGACTTACGTCGCTTTGGAATGTTTGATTGAGATTCGTGATGGAATTAGCTCGAAAAGATCCTAAATGCGTCCTGGCTACATGATCATGTTGCTGGTCAACAGGATCCTCATTTTCAACTTTGTATGCAGTCGCACTCCAACATCCCTAAGGATCTCGACAACGTCTCCCGACTTTCTGAAGTTGACTGCTTCGGGGCCTGGGCGACGGTTCACGAGCAACCCCAAAGGCGCGCTCCGCGATGTCTGCTCTCGGGACATGCCTGCGCACGGAGTACCCATCGTGCAGCGGCCACTTGGTCTGCAAAGATTACACCAATGGAGTCTCGCGAAAGATCACTTCTCGTCTTAGGGAAGAAAACAATGGTGGATGTGCGAATGGAGTACATCGTCATACAGGGTGAAGAGGACCGGTAGGGTGCGTGCATCAGTTGTTTTGCACAGAAGCTCAGGCGCTGCTATGAAGAACAGAGGAACAGCCGTCTGACGTACCGTGATGTATGTACAGGGCTCGAGCTTTGGGATTTACCGGAAGGAATAATGGTGCCAATCATGTACAGAGTAAGTCAAACAGCAGTCTTCTATTACAGAGAATGTCGTGCGTGAATGTCTTCGGCGTCGGCATCGATGTCGATGGATCTTGTCTTGCCTGCGGCTTGTCGTCATCCCCGAATGCAGTCGTCAGACAATCGAACTGTGAATGCTGCTCTCGATGTGCATGAGCATGTGGGTTGTTGAGTCACAGCGCCTTTCATTGAAGCTACAGCTTATCGCGGGCGTTGGTTCGGCAAACGCTCTAGAAGTGATGTTGCCGCGCCACTGCCCTTTGATCTTGAGGGCAAAGTATTACAGTTACGAAAGCTATCGATCCAGATGGCCACAAAGAGCCTGGGCGATTCGGAACGTCGGCGCGGAACTCGGCTGCAGACTTGATCAGTCTGTGCTCGTGAGATGATATGCTATTTCGTGGGCGAGCATGTGTGTGCCAATCAGGCGTTGCCAATGTCCTCCTGCAACCAAGTGGTTGGCGGTCCACAACAGTAGATGTGGCCGTCGACGCATCCGAGGCTGGTAGGTTTACCAGAGATGAAGGTGTCATCATGTTGGGGATTGCGACGTGTTGCGAGTTCAATCACCTACGTACCTTGCGTCCGAGGGTAACAGTTCCAATGTCCTTGGCGTGCGTCCTAGGGCACAGCAAAGGGCCGGCTATTGCAGACCACCAATGGTACGCAGGCAGCACATGATTGTGCGACGGGTAAGAATGTTACTTGCATCAGGTCATCATCGCATCATGGCAGCCGCGCGAGGGGCCCTCGTGATGATGGTTTTAGGCAAGGTTATGAAGGTTTGCTCTCGACCACGTATCGGAGCCGTCAGCAGCATCGTACTGAACAGAGTCAGGGCAGGCCGGCGAAGAATTGCGATTTGGTGGTCTTGGTTTGTTATTTTAGAAGACGACAAAAATTCCAGCCTGCCACGCGACTAAATGCTCGTGCCGCGCCGAGGTCATGTGACTGTGGACGACGAAGACGACCACAGAGCAATCGCAGCTGCAAGCCCCACCTGCCGTCGGGGAATCAGAAGCCAGCAGCAGCAGCAGCAGCAGCAGCAGAAGAGGAAGTGGGGCCCTAGATCGCTCTCCCCTCCGTTGCTGGGAGGGAGGAAGGTGGGTGGGGCTTGCGAGCTGTGTTCAGCTGGTGCAGCAGCAGGTGCGCTTCCGTGCGCTGGCTGGGTCAATCGCTGTTGCCCTTTGTGGAACGGCGTGCCTGCCTGCCTGCCTGCCCGCCAGAGCCCGCCGGCGGTCGCCCTGCGCTGGCGCTCTCCCTCCCCCCCCCGGAAATTGCCTCGTCTTTCAGGCCTACACGACCTCGCTCTCGCCTCCATCAACTCCACCTCTTCATCCACCTCTTCACCACCACGCCTGCAATCCTCCTCGGCTCCGCCCACAACACGCTCTTACGACCATCTGACGACGACATACGACTGCCGCCAGCAGCGACCTAGAGTTACTCTCCTACGATCCTCGCGACGCCCGCTCTCCACCTGCTCCGTTGCACCCCGACTCGCCAGGCAGCGCAGGACACCTACAGGAGAAGAAAGCTGTGCATGACGTTCATTTGAGCACAGCGAAGCGCATCGCAGCGACACCTCGGTCGGCGGCCAGGCGCGACTCGCCGCACCGTGCCGAGCCGTCATTCTGCCTCCGTCTCGTCTTTGGGGACATCATCATGTCTTTCCACCCTCAGACGCCTCAGAGTCCCTGCCATTTCTCGCCCGCGACGACGACCTCCTCGGATCCCAACACAAGCCTCTCCTCCGCCTCCATGGCCACCGGCGCCACCCTCCCTACCCCCGCGCACAGCGTCAACGGCGGCAACTCGCAGCCTGACGCCCTCATGGCTGACGAGTCGCCGCACAAGAGGAAGCGTCCGCTCGATGATATCGGCGATCGCGACCAGAAGAAAATGCACCTCGAGGATCGCAAGCTGGGTATTGAGGACCTGCACCTCGATGTCGGCGATAAGTACCTGCTTTGCCAAACTCGTAAGACTGCTTTCTCCGCCCTCGTCTCCTCACATTGTTGCCGGAGCGTGGTCTCGCTACTAATGGGGACGGTGCTCGGAGAACTGTCTGTTGACGCTGCCGTCTTCTAGTCCATCCGGAATCGCTTCACCGTACGTCGGACGACTTGTTCGAGATGTACGGGCTCACAGACCTCGCTGCCGAAGTGGCTCGAGAGAAGCCCAACGGCGAGAAGAATGCCCTACGCAAGACCTACAAGGGCCATATCAAGCGGCTTGGTGTCGCAGGGCACTTCGACGTGCAGAAGAAGAAGGAGGAGGAGCCGTCCGACTTCATCGCCATGATTCAAGTTCCTGAGCTGGAGTGGAATGTGCATCAAGTCAAGGGCCGGGAGGTTGGCGATGGCCTCTCGGCAGCAACTCTTTCCAGCCTCGGACGTGCCTTGGCCATGTCCAAGGGTCCGATCCCGAAAGCTATCTGGGACACCTCTGTGCTTGGAGACCTTGCTCCTGTGAACGGAGACCCCTCCAAGCCGGTGTCTGGGAAACCTACCGCACCCAACACGCCGTTGGCAACCACGCCAAACGCCATGGGCCGAGCGAAATCGGTCATGGCGCCGGGTCACGACCCTATGAGACCTCGCAGAAACATCAAGAAGCGGTCATATGGCGACAGCAGCTTCGAAGGCTACGGAGAAGGGTTTCCTGACGATGACGCGGGCATGGACACTGGATACTCTACTGGCGAAGGAGAGGCTGGGCAGAAACGGCGGAAGAAGGTAAGCGGCATCCTTCGTTGCCACCACTGAACATCTCCCATCTGACACAAAACAGAGCTCTGGAAATTCTCCTCCTTACCCCACCGTGCGCCAACAGAGCTATGGGCCTGGCATGGTCGGGGCTTGAGTTTCACCGCAATTTTTGTTTCCGTTCACATATACCCGGTCGAATTTCCTCCATGAACAGTCAACCGGCCGACCGTCACTCTTCCTAGAGTACTACCGATGCTGTTCCATGATATTTCTTGCATGCTATGGGGGTGGAAAAAGGATGTAGGGCTTCGGTTTCGTAATACGTACAGGGTATATCACGATACACGAAGGCTGCCTCAGAGAGAAACGGCCTGTTGCTTTGCATTTCGGATGAAGGGGAGGGGGGTTTCGAGGGCAATGGTCTTCTTATTCCAACAAGCAAGGCGCTAGGGGTTAGGTACACTGATTTGCCACAATGGGCTAACGAGCGCAGGTATATATATTGTCTCACTGTTGTGTCTTCTTTCACTCGTGAGTCGTCTCGAGGGCTTGATGTCTAGATACCAATAGATGCACCAATTCAACGGTGGCCGACAGCGATCTTGTGTATTTGTGCGGTTGCCATCTGGAAGTGACGGTCTTTGCAGTCTTTCGCAAAGACCCGTTTAATGGCGATAGGGGCATTCAAAGGCGCGTGCAAGAGTCGTGCGCCTTGTAAACAATTCTACAAAGGCTCGAGAATTTCTCACTACAATCGATACTTGGTATTCAAATTTGGAAACATACTGATGCCCTACTCCAACTATGTATTTCCAGTTTGTCCTGGTTAACTTGACACAAGCTTTATATTCGCTGGACAGCCACGACCTCCAACTCGCCAACCCCTATATTAAGCCACCGAAAAAAATGCGTGTCGCTGTCGCAGAAGCTGGAGCCTGACAGCCCTTGCTCTATATACCCAACCAGAAGAGAACATAGGAGAGCCGGATGATTACAGGTGAAGTGGAGAATATGGAGGGGGAAAAAGACGGATTGTGAAGGCCACGTAATTGTTCATGTCGCGTAAATCGTTGCGTAACATTCCATGCCGTACCCAGCGATCAATAACCTGGCCCCTCTCAGGGCCGCGCGCGGACATCTCATCAAGCCCTTTCTTACACTCTTGTACACGTTTGGCCTGGAGTTGGCCCAGCTTGGTGACTCAAACAGATGCTATTGCTGCATCTCGTTCTGTCTGTCGAAATTGCCATTTTCGACAGAGGGGTAGGCACCGCCACTCATCTCTGCCCAACTCCAGTCAAGCGTTGCGGGCAAGGCAAACAAGTCTTGTGGTAGAAGAGGTTGCTGAAAGGGACCGCCCATGGTCATCGGTGGTGATTGGACGCCGCCACCGAAACCCGTCATGGCCTGGAATGAGTCAAAGTCGCCGTTTTGCTGATACTCCTGAGGCCAGCCTGCTGATGCGATAGAGGGCGACGGCGCGTTCGCAGACGACGCTGTACCCGGGGCAGAGCCGTACGACCCATTGTGGTCAGACCTGGAAGAGGGGGACAGGTGCGAATTAACCGCATGCTGGACGTCGGCGTTGGGCACAATCGTCTGCGTCGGCGTCGAGGCAGCTGCCGTGCCGGGGCGCGGCGTCTCCATCGATGAGCTGTTGGCAGCAGGGGTCGGTGCCGAGACAGCCTTGCTCGAAGAAGTTGTCTTGCCAGCTGCGTCGGGGTTCTTGCGCTTGCGGCGAGACGACTGCTCTTTCTCAGCCTTTTCAATGACGACCTTGGCGATGCGGACGAACTCGGAGCAGACGCCGAGCATACGGTGCACGCCTCCCTGCTCAGCCTCCTGACCAAGCATAGAAAGGAACGTGACGACCAGGTTCATCAGGCGCGTGTCAGACTTGGCTCGGGGGTCGAGCGGGTTCTGCAGGATGTTTCCAAAGAGAGTCATCAATGCGGAGACGGGGAAATACAAAATCAACCTGAAATGATGTCAACTTCAGTAGTTGCAGGTGGCTTGCAGACGTTACTTACCAGACACAGCTAAAATCTCCTTGAGGAACATATTTCAGCAGAGAAATGGACGCTCGCGCGGCCGCCGTGCAAAGCGCCGCCGACGAAAAAACTCTGGGGTTGAGAGGACGTGCGTTGAGGCCCTGGATTGCGTAGTTGGACAACCTGCTCGTCCAGAAGCCGTGGTGGATCGACATGCGATGAATCGTCGTCAGGCAGTTGTAGTATGTAAAGTGCAGCATGACAATGTGCAGGATCAATGGCGTGTGCGAGGCCTTGATTTCGTGCTCTGGGCGGAAGTCAATTGGAATCTTATCTTTCCACTCTTCCAATTCCTGATCAAGCTCTCCAATCGTATTCAGCAGCTCGCCAGCAGACTGCTTAGTCGCTTTGGTAGAGTAGAGGCGCTTGTAGACATTGCTCTCGATGATGGTAAACTCGCAAATGACCCGGAACAGGTTCATCTTTCCCTTGCCATCTGCCAGCGGAATGTTGCCTATGTTGTCCGGCGGGTCGGCATCTGGTAGTTCGACGTTCATGTCGTCGTCATCCTGCGCGGCTGGTCTACCGGACCGGAGACACAGATCCTTGTCGAGCATGTATGCGATCCAAAATACCCTCTTTCGTTGCTCTATCTCGATAGGGTTCAGGTTGAATCCAGTTCCTCGCTTGTGGAGGCCAATGCTGTGTGATAGGCGTATGGCAGCAGCGATCAAGAGGGACGCTGGTTGCGGGTTTGGTGTTCCTTGCATAAACAGCGCCATACCTAGCAGGGCCTGGACGCTCAGCAGGTCTGTGTTTCGCATTGCAAGCTCGGAGAAGACGCTCATCGCGTTCTTCAGATACGACCACGCCTTCTCATCCTCCTCCTGTGGCACCAAGTTGCTCATGACGCGGAGCCGGTGGGCGATGGCCAAGGCGCAGTTCAGACTGGCCCACCAACCAGAGCCCTGATACGGGTCTGATGAGTATTGCCGTTCAACGAGATGCATGAAAGTTGGCTGATGAAAGAGCGGGAACATGCAATTGAAGTTCTCAAAGTAATCCTTGAGCAGAGACATAGCTTCGTGCTTGGGCGGCAATGCTCGGAAGACTGGGCGCTGAAACAAATCACCGAAGACTTCGGGTTTCCAGTTGGTCCACTTATGGTCGTCGACGGACACTTCCGATATCATCTTGGAGAAAGACTCATCGCCTGTCTTCTCGTTGACCCATTGAATGCCCCTTGGGGAGAAAATGGAGAAGCCAGACGACGATCCTGCAACCCGTAAGCTGGTGAAAACATATATGTGCTGGGAGCTTGACATACCAATATATCGCGTTTCACCGCACTGGTTTGTGACGAGCGAGCACATCATCTCGGACAAGGCCTCGACTTCTTCCTCTTCCTGGCTGTCTTCTGCTGGCGTGATGGAATGGCGTTTGTCATCCTTGTTGCTCCCTTTGCCAGGTTCTGGCGATGTGAGAGTGCTCTGCGGTGTTGAATGGGCACCTTCAGCCGCCGAAGGAACCTGGGATGGCGACGTCGGGTTCGAGGCCGTCGCCAGAGATCCCTGGCGTGTCTTTTCAGCGAGCTTCTTTTCGAGTTCCCCGAGGTCTGTCGCGCCGTTATCGTCTTCGCTGAGCAGGCCTGCCGTATATTGTAAGCGAGTGGATCAAAAATTCCGCCCGGATCAACTCACCTGAAAGTTTCAAGAGATGTTCCATCCGGCCCAATCGGTTCTCTAGTCCTTCAATGTATTTGGCGCTGCGCATGTGTCAGATGTTGCAGCGGGCCAGACGATAGAGAGCGAAGAGGATAAGCCATACCCTTTTGGCGGGCTGCGCTTCTTCTCGACCTGGGTGAAGACGCAGTCGGTCTTGTAATTGATGCAATGCGTGCAGGCTGGAAGCTTGCCATCGCACTTGATCTTCTTCTTTCGACACATGTCACAGGCCTAGGAGCAAACCAAACGTCAGCACCGAGCCTGCCGAGAGGTACCAGCAGGAGCCTTACTCTTGCGATTCTCCTTCGTTTGGCCTCATTGGTGTCTTCCATGAGCAGGTGCGAGTCGGGAAACATGTGCGAAGTGAGGTCGGGAGGCATCTGTGGCAGGCCATCGGATCCATAGGCTCCAAAGATTTGGGGCGGTTGGTTCATCAATGGCGGCGGCGCCATGCCCGGCATTTGGAAGCCCATATGGTCCATTGCGAGATTCTACGCCGCCGGTGCACGCGGCAGGGAACGATGGGTTGGGGTCAGCTAGGAGTGGGCGATTGTTCGACAGCCGCGGTTGAGCAGCAACTTGCGGTAAGAGCAAAGTCGATCCGGATCAGCCGGCAGACGGCGATGGTCACGTCGCGTCGACGACAGCAAGAGGGCTCGAGTGAACAGGTCCCAAGGTTGCATACAATCTCGCGCCTGTTATCGTCGTGCTCGCCGACGCTCCCTTCGGTCTTCTCCTCGATCGCGCGCAGTGAGGCGAGGGTGAAGGAATCCGGGGCAGCCGGTAGCGGTTGTGGGAGTGCTGCGCTGCGCTGCCCAGGTGTAAGGTAAGGTAGGTCCCGACCTCGGTGAAACGTTTCGAGGGGCGATGGGAGGGGGCAGGGACAGCTGCAGTGGCGTAAAAACCGACCTAGCCGCAGGGCCAGTGCAAACGGTGCGTTATTGGAGCTGTGCTTTTAATGCTTGTAGTGTCAGGGTAGTGCGGTGCGTCTTAGCTTGCCCAGCGTGTTGGGGTTTAGCGATGCGGGCAGCAGCGGCGAAGAGGGGACGGGACCAGCTCTAACGTAGCGGGTGTGTTGGAGAAGGAAATGGAGAAGGAAATGTAAAGGTTGCAATTCCCCTGCTGAGGTCGAGGCTGGAGAGGGGGCACAGCAAGAGGCCGCGAGACAAAACGACGACGGGTCCTGCGACGGGCTTAGGCACTTGGGTTCCCTACGAGTCGGAACGCACCCAATGCTGGACGAGGCGGGGTCAATGAATATTGGAATATGACAGGCAGGCAGTGCAAGTAGCTCAGCGGCGAGGTGGACGTCTTTGCTTGTCTGGGGCGGCTGGGCAAGCAATGATCGTGTGAGACGGGCCTAGCAGCATCTCATACACGCGGAAGGCCATTGTAGCCCAGGCTTCAAAGTCCGCTAGACTGAGGGCGCGAGGATGCATTGCCCACCCCAGCGCCCGCCATGCTCGGCAGAAGCGTTACGCCTGCGGCCTCCGCAGTCTCTCCGCCTGGGGGCGGTCACGCCGAACCGGAGGCGATATGAATGAATGACGACAAGACCCCCATGGTGGGAGAGTGTCGAATGTCTGCGAGGGGGCTGCCGTGTGCGTGCTTGTGTGCCGAGGGGCGAACATGGCTTGCACGCTATTCTAACGGGGGCCGGTTCGTTTGATCTTGGACTGTTTCGATGGCGACATTGGTGAGAGCCAGCCACCCAGCCCAGCTAGCCGTGCCATGAGACGATCGAGGCTGGCAAACAGATGCGCATGGGTACCTGTGAGCTTCGCAATCGCAGGTCCTGGTCCTGGTCCTGGTCCAGGTCCGAGAAGACGATGTGATGTCCCCTGCTCCCGGGCCAACCACGGCGGCAGCTGACCGGCCAACCGGCATCATGTACGCATCATGCATCCACCCATGCGCCAGGTAACCGAAAATACTGGCAGGCTGGCGCTCGTGGATTCGATATTTCGGGAAACACAGCCAATTGTCCGCTCCATGTGCTCTCATTCACGGCTCGAGGGCATGTTGCAACCGCCTTCGGGCGTCCTAGAGTTGGGAGGCATCGTACGCTGACATCAAATCACGCTGCAATGCTGTTCTTCGCACTCTTCGTGTCTTACATGCCGGAAGCATCCCCGTCCGCCACGTGCCGCTGGCTACTTTCAACACGCGATAACGGCCAACTCCAGGGGGCCGCCTGACAAATGCTTCCTCGCCGAGAAACCTGGCCTGGCACATGAGCCCACGTCGTCGGCCGTCCGCGCGAGCATCAGCATGCGTTTATGCCGCTCTGCATGGATATCGGTGCAATGGCGCCCTTGACACTTGTTGATTTGCGCTGTGGCTTCAACGATGCCGGGTCCTCGGCTTCGGATGTGCTTCAGCACAACCAATTGGCAAACATTCTGCGGCAGATGATCTCCTCGACGCGAGTTGTAAGCGGCAATTCACATTTCGCAACGGCTGCTCCGCCCCCAGCTTCCGTTAGCACTGCTTGCACACGTCGCGCGCCGTAGCGCCGGCATCCAGAAGTATCGCAAGTTCTCGAACCTGCACCGTCAGCGCCTCGTCAACTTAGTCCGGGTCTCGCAAACCGCTAGACTGAAGCCGCGCTCAGACGCTACATTGTAAAACATTCCGACTCCTGCTTCCCTTCACAGCCACCACGAACCGCAAGTAAAACAATTCACTGGCATATGTAGCGTCTTTCCGCAGCCATGACAGGCTTGCAGAAACTCCGCTCCGCAAAGGGCCAAGGGAAAACTGGGGATTGGGGGCAAGGGGCTGTGCAAAGCGGAAGCCAAGATTTGTCATGAATGCGAGACGCCGCCCGAGCATCATGATGATGGACGCGCCGTTTCATGCGCAGATGCTGCGTATTTCACGGCATCGTTTCAGCGCCGTCTCAGAGGCGTAGCCCATGTGCCGGTGCACGTGCTGAACTCGTCGTATGCCTAACGGGCCCTTGGTCTCGATGCGAATGGCGGGACGGTTCAGCCGCTGGTGACGGCCGCGGCCGTGGTTGAGATCTAATTATAGACGCAAGGCTACGAAAGACAAAGTTGCCATCGCAACCTCACCCTGCTCAACATCGTGCTCGCTCAACTTCACTTTTCCGCTATAGACTCGGAAGTTGTGACAGGTGAGAACTCGATCAGCATACAGGAGAAAGTCGGACGAACCGTATCGCGACCTGCTTCACGTTGCTTAGAGCAGCGGACACGACCAAAAGTTATCTTCTCCGCATACGGCTTTACACAAATGTCACGATAGTCGGGTCAGAGCAAGAGTCCAATCCAAAAAGACGCTTCACGTCTTTTTATTCAACTCATAATAGCGTCCCGAGATGCCAGATCAAAACACTCAAGTGTTTCGTATATGGCTCTTGTCGCTAGGCCGCAACCCCAATTCATATAAACACATGCATCTCTGAGAGATGCGAGGGGAGAATGTACAAAGAAAGGTGACAAAAATCTGACCCAAGTTTTCATCCCGTTAGATCCCCTCTTGGAACTTGGATGCAGAGCCTCGTGGGCTATCTCGAGATCCGAGGGCCCGACGCGACGCGTCGTGGCTATCAGGGGGAGTCTGCGGATCGGCAAAGGGATTTTCGGTGACCGGAGTGCGGCCCGGGCCAGAGCGCATGATGGGAATGCCGCTGACGGGTCGCATCGGCCGGCCGAGTGCCAGTCGCCCCACGCTAGCATCTGAAGGGTCGAATGCCTGGGAGCCTCGATAATAGTCCGAATTGCCGCTCAAGGTGCTCTCCCGCGGGTCAGAATATCCGTCACCACCCGTATGCAGCACCGACGGCAGTTTCCTACCGGAAACACGGTAGAAACCCCTCTCGCCTCCCTCCGCAGAGCTCGATGTTGGAGGGGCGGTTCGCTTTCCAGTCAAGCTGGCCAGGGCGGCGCCAACGGCAGAGGGCCCAGACCTCTCAGCCATGGCCCCTAAGCCTCCGCCTCCAGAGCCGCCGTCCCCGACAATGCTCCTCGACGCCGTCGTGCCTGATTGACCGCCCCCAAGTAGTATGCGGGCATCCCTCCGTCTCTTGTACCTGAGGGCGAGGAGCACCAGCAGAGCCACAAAGGCCACGCCAGCAATACCGCCAACTACGCCTCCAATAACGGCCTTTTGCTGAGGCGACAGGTTGTTGGAGCCGCTGGTGTCTGCATTTGAGGTTGGAGTGGGTTGGGCGCCTTCTGCGGCCGTGCTGGCCACGAAACCGCCGTCCACGCTAGTGCTCGACGAATAAGTAGTGGTGTATGTGTCCGACGTGTACGACGTGTACGAGGTAGTTGAATGAACGAAACGGATTGTGGTGGAAGGTGATGTGGTTGTAGACGCTGTGTCGGTATCTGTGATTACTGTCGGGGCAGAAAGTGCAGATACTCTGAAGAGCGTAGAATTCGATGGAATGAACGATGAGTTTCCGTGATAGACGGCTGGTGCAAAACGGTTAGCTGATGATGCCGTCAGGCGGCAACGAAGGATCGAAGTCCGACAATCACAGGGGCATGGGACATACAGTTTGTTGTTCCATTGCGGATATCGGCGAGGGTGGGGTATATAGCTACGCTTGATAAAGGAGCGGACGTCAGGCTAGACGCCTGCGAAGAGGATCTTGTGATGGTGGGCGCCGGGGCGGTGGCCGAAGAGTCGCTCGTCGAGGACGTTGCGGAGCTGCTTGCTGCCCCGGACCCCGGGATTGCGAGAGTCGAAGCAACATCCAGGACGGAAATGGCGACGGTTTTGCCAGACGAAGAATCAATGACCTCTGTGGCGGGCGTCCCACTGATGGTGCGGGTTTCAAAGGCAGAGCCCCAGGGATCGACCACCTGAACGAGAGAAATGGTCTGCACGACCCGGGTAATGAGCGAAGTGTCAGTGCCCTGAATATCATTTACGGCAACGCCGCTATCGTCGGCGCGTCGGGCAAGTTCCTGACCAGCTTCCGTGTGCGCGGCAACGACAACGTCGGATCCCTCGTGGGCACCTTGGTGAGCGCGGTGGTCGTGATGGGTGTGCGGCGTGTCGTCGTCGTGCGCGGCTCCGTGGCGAAGGCGGTGGAATAATGAATGAGAGTGTGGATGGGCATCACGGGCCTGAAGGAGTGAAGGCCCGCGAGATGATTTAGTCATGGCGGCGGTGACGTGGGCACGGTGGGCAGTGCAAAGAAAGAGACGATCGTATCCCACAACGGTGCTGCGGCGGGAGGGGCCGACCAATTGTCTGGGCCGGCACTGCCACCAGTCGAGGCTCGAATTTGATTTCTATTTTTCGAAGCTCGCCCGCGCCGTCATCATGGCCGGCTGTGTACGGTGGGTTTGCCCTGTCCTGTCCTGTCGTGTCGTGCGCTCGTGGGCGTCGTGCCGCGGCGGGCAGGCGAGGCTCTGTCGGCGCACGCGCGTACGGCAAGGATCGGCCGTTCCTGGAGGCGTTTCGTTTGCGTTCGTTTCGTTGGCCCGACGCTCGAAATAGAAACGCGACAGCCCGGGATATCTTCAGCCACGCCAAACGGCCGCCTGGGGCGCAGAGGGCATGGCGAGCGCGGGAAATGGTAAAAACGAGGGGCAGCCGGCGCTGGCAAAGAAGAGATGGCGACAGGAACGGAGAAGAGGAGAAGGAAGCAGAACGAGAGGAGAGGAAGAAGGGATACGGGGCGGACCACGCCGAGAAGCACCGGGCTAACAGCCACACGATGGATGGACAGACGGTGGAAATGAAATACGACGACCGGCCCGTTCTCTGGGCTCGAGGCTACGGGCCTCATTTCGCTTCGCGGCGGAGCCTGGAGGGCCCTAATGGCCCCCGAGCCAGGGGCCTGCAGCCAACGGGCCAATGAATGCCACGGCCCGTGAGTGAGTGAATTCAAGTGTCAAGGGTGTGATGGGGTGGGATCCCAGGCGCGCGCTCTGCCTGCTTGCGCTGTTTGCAGCAGACCTACTCTACTCTACTGTACCTTTCTCACTCCAGCTGGCATCAACTGGCATGGCGGAACCGTGAATGGCAGCTGGAGGCCAATAGCGCTGCTAATGGAGGCCGCTGGCACGCATCCGCGAGTTGCTTGGCGCTACCCATTCCATTCCAGCACGAAGGGGGAGGAATCCCCGAGAATACGAGCGAGCGAGCCATGCCCGGAACAAACCAGCCGCCTCAAATTGATTAAATCGCAGGGCCACTCGCGGCGTTTGGAGCTGGGGCGCCGCGCAGGCAGGCAGCCGTGCCTGTCTTGCAATTCGGCGGTTTTTTTTGGTTTTTTTTTTTGGCTCGACGCATCGGCCATTTCCTGCAACGCGCGCCGTGGTACGGACGGTTTA